>JAPMLY010000881.1:110000-154031 GCA_026401115.1 Tetraselmis chui
TCCGCTTCCCATGTGACGAGTACAATCCTGCAACAGTACATTGCATGACATTGTACAGGTACTCGTTACTAATTCCAATTCGTGCTTTTCCATCGGACGGACGTTCACACGTGGGTACGTCGCTACTGCAATATTCATAAGGGTGCTGATGCTTACTGTACCACCAGTACCTCCCGGTACGTACATGTGCGCACAGTTAATCTAACTAGCTAGATGATGCGCCTAAGCGAATTCTCCGATGCAGAAGGAGCCGCGTCGTGAATCTCAATGCTAGGCATGCCGCGTCTCTGGACATATGACGACGGTTAGACAGCCCTAACGCCTGACACGTAAGCGAAACAAACATGCGTAAGCTAGCTAGGCAGAAACCTATTTAAGCCCAATGCTGTAGAGGGAGGTGACAGAACCTTTTAACAATTCCTTTGTTCACTTACAACATATACTGCTAAAGTACAACAGTGAGACATCTGCTCAACATCTTTCACCGACAACATATTTTTGCCATCCTGCAACGTAAGAACTAGACAGATTAGAACTGATTTGTGCTAGCGTTTAGCTTGAGGAGGCTACTAACCGCCACACTGGTTTCGGAGCTCTTTGGTCGACGTACGTTTTCGCTACCAATTGATTCGCTCGACGTTGCTTGATTGACTCGATATGGCTTTTGTTGGACCTGGACGTTACGTGGTGGTCGTGATTTGTGTTGGAGGGACTAAGGAGTCGAACGTTAAGCTTGTGTTACAACGTGAGCCTCGTACCGGTAAAACTTGGTTCCCGGCTGGCTCTGTCACAACTAACGAAGAGCATGTTGATAATGCCGTTCGTGAGGTACATGAGGAAACCGGCCTTACTTTGACTCCGGATGATTTGATGCTGTTGAGCGACGCACCTGTTCGAGTTGCGTTACCTGAAGGACAACATCTTGTTTACGTGTACTCGGCTTTTGTTCCCGTTCCGTTTGTTACGAGCCACTTACGTACTCCTGCTCAGCTTGAGGAGGCTGTTACTGCTCAGTATACAATTAATCCGGATGGCTCTTACGTCGCCCCGGAAACGCTTGATATTGGTGGTCTGAATCTTACGCCCGCCAAGACGGGGTTACTTCCCGCTGTGAAACATAAGAGCGAGTTACTTCACTTTAGTTACGTGACTCAATGGGAGACTTTTCGTCGTGCAGTCTATACATCTGAGGCAATGTTCCGTGACGACACGACTATTCCAAGACAGTTCTTCATGTACCCCCGGTTTTCGTCGGTCGACTCTGGTCTTGTCTGGCTACTGATTCGTGGACACATTAATCGGCTGTGTGGTGAAACTCCGACGGATTTACGTGTGGGAATGCCGATGCCTACACGAAACCTGGCTGGATTACCTGTGACCCTTACGGAGACGCAACGCAAGGGTGCGATTAACTCCCCGTTTCAGTCTCGCAGCAATGCCCGTGAATTGGAGGATTGGCTCGAGGCGCAACCTCAGCGTTTTCTCTTACTCGGCATTACGGCTGATTCGTACGACTCGGTTATTTGGGTTACGTCACAGTTCTCAAGACATTTGAATGGGTGGTGGCTGAACCGGAAAGACCAAGCTGCTATTCCGTCTACCTTTGACCTCCTTGTCGCTGAGTTACGCAAGACTACGTTTCTCCCGAACATCCAAGATGACGCGATTAACGCTTTGCTTAGCCTTACGCAAGGCAGCATGATGAGTTACGCTGTTTATACCAAGCAGTACAACGACTTCTTACGTCGGTCACGTCAGAATCTGACAGCCGATGTGCAGTGCGTGCGCTTCATCAACGGATTGGCGATCTCTACGTTGAAAAATCAAGCGAAGTCACGCCGGGCTCATAAGGGTTACAATTTCACTTTGGTGGAGCTGCAAAATTTCTTGAATGACGTCGTAACATATTCACCAAAACTTGGAAGCATGCGGTCTTCAACTAGCCCGTCTGCTCAACCCACAAGGAAACGCAACTTTGACGACCCACTCGTCGGAGCCTCTAAGATTTGGAAGCGCAATGGTGGTGGCCGTGGTCGAGGTCGTGGACGTGGAGGCAATCAAGGTGGAGGTCGTGGTCAAACATCTTCAAACATTGGCCTCGTTGACTTCAACGCCATTGCCAACTCGATGACACTTGAAGAGCGCAAGAGGCACATGGAGGAAGGTCTCTGTTTCAAGTGCCACAAGAAGGGACACCGCTTGTTTCAGTGCCTTGAGCTGAAGGGCAAGGCACCTATGGAGGCCCCACAATCTAAGAAGCAATGATGGTGGCAAGGCTGCTCTACCAGCGAACTGGAGCGGCCGGCTACATCTACTGTTCGTTGTGAAACACTGTTAGCGTTAGAGGTCGTCGATTTACCTTCGACATCTCCATCGACTGCAGTCGCGACACTTGCACCTCTTGTAGCAGGTCGTCGTCGTCAGACAAAGCAAAGACAGAGTCGTAAACCTGTAACAAGACGTTCGATTGATTGGAAACTGGTTGACTCTGTTTTTGACCCTCTGCATGCACGATTCAACTTCACACTAGAGGGATGTGTTGACGATGAAGGTCTAAACTCGCACGGTGACTTAAGCATGTATTCACATTAGAAAAAAGTACACGGCTCGTAGGAACACGGCTCGGCCGGTACACGGCTCGCGGGACAAAAAAACCACGAGCCGTGTTCCTCGCGCTTTTTGATATTCACATTAGGCCGGTACGCGGCTCGGACCGCAGTACATACGGGCTTTGTATCGGGCTTATTATCCTACGGCCTTTTCTGCGCAGTCATCGCGCCAGCACACACTCTCTCACCAACACCTTACCGCACCCGCGCCCGTTCCACGATGCTGAATCCGAGGCGCATCACCCTTGTATGGGCCGTGGCCTTGATTTTCGGCTTGGCGGCACTCGTGAATGCCGTTCCGCCCGCGCCAGATGTGATGATGGGTACGGACCCCTCCGCCGGGAGCGCAACCTCAACGTACTGGTGCAAGCAAGCACACACGCACGGCCACACACACACACACAGACGCGCGCATACATAAGCACCCTGTCACACACGCGATCACACACACAAGCACGCATAAGGTCACAACACATACGCGCACGCACTCTCCCGCACACGTAGTACAGTCACACGGTCAGACCAACATAGATATATAAGTGGATGCGTGATGCGTCTTCCGGCGTACAGCTGCGTAACCTGTCGTACCCGAAATAGACTGCCGTCTAGCTGTGCTTACATGTAACCATTCTTTGTGCGCGAACTATGCATTCGAAACAGTCGTTTGCCCGTGCACGAGCGCGCCTACGTATTGCCAGCTCATAAGGCAACCGTTTTTTGCGAGAGCCCGATTGCGTGTGTGTTTGTGTGTGTGTGGGGGGGTGGGTGTATGTCTATGTGCCCCCCCCCCCCCCCCCCCCCCCCCTCTCTCTCTCTCTCTCTCTCTCTCTCTCTCTCTTTGTGTGTATTTATGTGTGTGTGTGTGTGCGCGCGGGTGTGTACGTATGTCTCTGTGTGCATCAACAACAGCAACAACAGCAGCAGCAATAATAGATGTTGGAGTAGAAGCATAAAATAATAAATAAAAACGTTAGCTACACAAGTAACATAAGTGTGTCTGTGCACACACGCGCGTGTGTGTGTACGTGTGTATGTGTGTGTGTGTGGCTCTCTCTCTTTCTCTCAAGGTGTGTTTGTGTGTGTGTGTGTGTGTGTGTGTGTGTGTGTGTGTGTGCATGGAACTCTCTCTCTTTCTCTCTCTCGCTGTGTGTGTATTTGTGCATGTGTGCATGTGTGCCTGTGTGTGTGTGTGTGTGTGTGGCTCTCTCTCTTTCTCTCAAGGTGTGTGTGTATGTGTGTGTGTGCGCGCGCGCATGTGTGCATGTGTGCCTGTGTGCATCAACAACAGCAACAATAGCAGCAGCAATAATATATGTTGAAGTAGAAGTATAAAATAGTAAATAACAACGATGGCTACACAAGTAAAATAAGTGTGCCTGTGTATGTGCGTCTCTGCGTGTGTGTGTGTGTGTGTGTGTGTGTGTGTGTGTGTGTGTGTGTGTGTGTGTGTGTGTGTGTGTGTGTGTGTGTGTGTGTGAATGTAAATCTCTCTCTTTCTCTCTCTCGCTGTGTGTGTATGAGTGTCTCTGTGCGCATCAATAACAGCAACAACAGCAGCACCTATAATAGATGTTGAAGTAGAAGCATAAACTTATAAAGAAAAACAGCAGCTGCACAAGTAGAAGAAGTGTGCCTGTGCGCGCACGCGTGTGTGTGTGTGTGTGTGTGTGTGTGTGTGTGTGTGTGTGTGTGTGTGTGTGTGTGTGTGTTGCATCAGCTTCCCAAACATAAGTATAACGACACAGTTATTTACAGCTTAAGTTTGGTGATCCTGTTGTGTCTTTGCGGTGGCGTACACTCAAGCTCTACCCCCTCACAGCAACCGCTATTTTTGTATTAGACGCTTGCGAAAATCGCCTTCGCGCCCACTCGCCGGAACTCCCTCCTACTAGAGCCGTCTCCGTCCTGCAGCGTGTTTTTTTTTCATCCCGCGCTCCTCGAAGGTAGTCTCCGTTCCCGCGGGCCGGATTCTTACCGGGAACTTGCCCGGCCAAGTGCATCCCAAGCGCTCTCCGCTACCGTCACGTCCTCCCGACCACCTGTTGACCACTTGCTCCCGACCAAAGTAGAAAGGGGGGTTCCCTTCACCGTCCAAGAACTCGCCAGCAACCTAAAGCGGGTGGGGTAGAGCCATATACAAAAGTTCGCGTGTCGGGTTGTGACAAGTCGGGCAGGTGGGCAAGGCGGGCGGGTACCTCAAAGATCACGCCCGCAACTTCCGCCTTGATGTTCAGCCACTTTCATGCAACTTGCTTCTCCGCCTCTGTCCAGTGCTAGCTTCCGGTTTGCGCGCCCCCCTCTTCGGAACGTTTTCGCCGAGGTATAACGGGCGGACTGTGCTAGCGATGCAAGACGGGGCTGTAGGTGGTGGGATACTGCGTAGCGATACTGCGTAGCGATTACTTCCAGATACAGGGGGAATAGCCCCGCGCGACGCGAGGAACGGGATATACTGTACAATGTACTAGTTTCTAGAGCCGTGTACCTCCTCCCGGTACACGGCTCGGGCAAATAGGAACACGGCTTGAGGCTCAAGCCGTGTTCCTATTTGCCCGAGCCGTGTTCCTATTTGGCCAGTACACGGCTCGCGAGCCGTGTACCGTAATGTGAATACCTGTATTTTTGATATTTTCGGTACAGGGCTCGCGAGCCGTGTACCGCATGTCTAATGTGAATACAGGCTTTACCTCACTATTCGCCGAGTGACTCGATTCTTGAGAGGGACTTGTCATGAGAACGGGTGTTCATTAATCCACCCTTGGAGTTAGCTGAGCAGATAGCACAGCATTTTGACGATTGTCGTCGAACATCTCCGACATCTACGATGGCAGTTTTTGTGCTACCGATATGGGCAAAATTTGTTCCACTGACTAAGCACTGGAAACTCTACCAAGAATTCCCAGCGAGGACATAGCTTTTTACTCGCCAGTCACCGGAGAACCCATCGCAACACGAGGTGGTTGCTCCAGCTCCTTGGCATGTACAGCTGTGGTTAGTCGACGCAGATTGTACGTTTTACGACTCAACGTCACCTACAGCATCTAAACAACACACCTCGGGACATGTACCGCCTGGCAACGCGGAACAGTCCATCGCTACGCTGAGACAATTTTCTTCGCCAGCTACATCTATGTTGATTGACCTCACAGAAGCTCGACCGTTAATTCGAACCGAGCTGACTGTGAAAACTCCTGATGGCGGACACCAGACTTTTGGATTAGTGGACTGCGCTGCGACGCTTGATTTCGTATATGAGGACTTCGTAGGACGCTTTACTTTACAGACTCGGAAGTCTGTGACTAAGACCCATGTTCGATTCGCCAACGGGCAACGAGTGACGTCTTCGACAGTCTGTGATCTTATTTTTGAGCTGGCTCGACACGAATTTCACCGGACTTTTTACGTCTTGCGTGATTTACGTGCTGCTGATTTAATCTAGGGTTTACCCTGGCTTGATGACGAACATGCCTCTTTACAGTTTGGTTCAACCCGAGTTTTTACTCTAATGGACGGCACAACAGTGGAGACTACACTCGAGGAACGACGCCCTGAGTGTCTGCTGATGTCATCTACAAAGGTTCAGAAACTCATGCGCAAGACGCGCTGCAGTAGGGGACGTCATGCTGAATTTTACGTCATTGAACTTCCACCAGCCGCTGATCAACCCATTGACTTTCACACTGGAGAGGAGCTAACTGCAGAATAACGTGACAACTTCCGGTCGTTACTCTACGATGACTTCCCGGAGTTACTGCAACTAGTAAACTCTCCGCAGGTAAGCCGACAGTGGGATCATCCCATTGACACAACTGGCCCGATGCGACGTCAACGGTTAAACAGATTGTCACCTGCATAGCGCGCTCAGCTAAATCGACAGCTCAAAGACGCCATGGAAGCTAGTCTTATCCGTCCCATGTACAGTGAGTTCGGCTCGCCAATTCTTTTTGTGCGAAAAGCTGATGGCTCGCTACGACTGTGCATTGACTACCGTGGCCTTAATGAGGTTACGCGTAAAGATGCTTACCCGCTTCCGCGTGTGGACGACACGCTCGACGAGCTTAAAGTCGCGAACTTTTACACCCACCTCGACCTCGCCTCTGGTTTTTGGCAAGTTCGAGTGCGTGACAAGGACATCCACAAGACGGCGTTTCAAACACCTGATGGCTTAATGGAATGGGTCGCCATGCCGTTTGGACTGTGCAATGCACCAGCTACGTTTCAACGGATGATGAATGACATTCTTCGCGACTTTTTACATAAGTTCGTTACTGTCTACCTCGATGACGTCTGTATCTACAGTCGAACTCTGGAGGAACATCTGGAACACATGCGTCTCGTTTTACAACGATTCAAGGAGGAGGGCTTGAAGTTACGCCTTAAAAAGTGCTTCTTCGGCCTCCAGGAGATGGAGTATCTGGGCTACACTGTGTCAGCTGGTAAAATTTCGGTTTCCACAAAGAAAGTCGAGGCCGTTGCAGACTGGCCAGTGCCCAAGACGCAAAAGGAGGTTCGCAGTTTCGTACAGTTCTGCAACTTCTATGCCAGATTCATTCATCATTTCAGCGACCTTACGGCTCCATGGACGGACTTACTGCGGAAGTCCCAGCCACAGAAGGTTACGCTGACGCCTGCATGTTTGGAAGCCTTTGAGACTCTAAAGTTACGGCTCATTTCCGCGCCATGCATGATCCTTCCGGAGGTCAGCTCGGACGCGACGTTCACCGTGGCTACAAATGCTTCAACAGTGGGGATTGCAGCAGTCATGTTGCAAGACCAAGGAGGAGGTCTTCAACCAGTCTCTTACTGGGCGCGTAAGCTGAATCCAGCTGAGCGTGGTAACACTTACTCTGCGTATGACTTAGAAGCTTTGGCCGTATGCGAAGCTGTAAAGCATTGGAGGTGCTATCTTGAAGGATGCTCTAAGTTCCTTGTCGTAACAGACCACGACACACTGCGACATCTGCTCAGGCAACCGAACAACAGGCTGAACAAGCGGCAAGCAAGATACCTGCGGGATTTGCAACCGTTTGTGGGCTCGATGACACTTGCATATCGCAAGGGAGCTCTGAACGAAGCTGACCCGTTAAGCCGGCGTCCCGACTTCGTACCTCAGGCTACAGTTCCATTATTTTGGGATGGCGAGGTTCCGTCAGATCGAGAATTAAGACGGAAGTCCCAGCTGCTCTTTGAAGACGCACAGTTAAATTTACTGACTGTTACCGCGTTGCAACTGCGCCTTGAGTTCGCTGATCTCATTCGCGAGGGGTACTCCCAAGACTCGTTTTATGGGGACGAGGGTGAGTGGACGAAAGACAGCCGGATTGAAGCCAGAGACGGATATTTTTGGCGCCTCGATCGCCTCTGTATTCCACAAAACTCTGAGCTCCGACTGAGATTGATCACAGAGCTGCACGAAAGTTCGTCAGCTAGTCAGAGAGGAGTCGCTAGCACTCTTGCTAAAGCACTCGACAGACTCTGGTGGAAACGAATTCGCCAAGATGTGAAAGATTTTTGTGAGCGCTGCGTCGTATGTCGACGAGCAATGATTCGACCGCAAATGGCTGCGACTATTTACCCACTACATGTTCCACCCAGACCGTGGCATACTGTTGGTCTTGACTACTTGACACACTTACCTGAGAGCAATGGCTTTAAAAGTGTGATGATTAAAGTAGACCATCTAACTCGAATGGCCCATTTTCTGCCGTGTACAGAGACTGTTACAGCCGAAGAAACTGCAACTCTGTTTTTACAGGGAGTCTACCGTTTACATGGACTGCCCCGTGTGCTGATCAATGATCGCGACCCAAAATTCGTCAGTGCCTTCTAGCAAAATCTTTGGCGACGCCTCAGAACGCGCCTGATCATGTCTTCCAGTCGACATCCAAAAACATACGGACTGACAGAACGCGTGAATAGCAGCTTCTTCGTTGTTTTTGTTGCTATAATGGCTCTGAATGGACAACGCTACTACCACAAGTGGAATTTGCGTACAACGCCTCGCGTGCACTCGGGATTGAGCAAACACCGTTTGAGGCAAATTTTGGATTCTCTCCTGAAGAGCCCCTTGACCTGTTGTTCAGCATGCGACCGTCAATTCCAGTTTCGCAAGACGCAACATCACGATTGAGATTGTTACAGAAAGTACATACCCTGGTACGCTCAGTGTTACAACTGCACAAAGACGAGATGCAAGCGCGCACATAACCGTCTACAACGCCACACTTCGCCAAAGGAGACAAGGTGTCAGTCGTCACAGCAAATCTTTTTCTACGTGGACAACCGAACCGGAAACTCAGAGACAGACAGCTTGGACCTTTTTCAGTGGAGGAGCAAATTGGGAAACACAGTTACAGATTAAAACTTCCAGCGACTGTACGCTTACATCATGTGTTCCATGTGAACAATTTACGACCGTGCTCTACCACTCCACTACGACCAGCTGTTCCGGTAACTGTACCTGAAGAAGACGATGAGGAGTTTGACGTCTCGCACATCTCTGTTGTGTGCATCAAGACGCTACCTGGGCGACGAGGCAAATATTTGCTCTTCATGACGCACTTCAGTGATGACGACATTCCACCTGTCTGGCACCGGTTGAACGAAGTACACCGGACAACAACGTTACAAGATTTCTTGGAGACGCCCCAATGGCACAAGTTTGCCAAGACTCAGGCGTACATTGACTTCATGCACGCTCACATAGCGCGCATTCCTGAGTCCCAATAACTGCTTCAGTAAAGGAGCTTAGACCACGGAGGTCTGCCTCGCGGCGGCCTCAAAGATCTGTCAAGAGGGGGAGGGTACGAGTGTGACGAGTACAATCCTGCAACAGTACATTGCATGACATTGTACATGTACTCGTTACTAATTCCAATTCGTGCTTTTCCATCGGACGGACATACACACGTGGGTACGTCGCTACTGCAATATTCACAAGGGTGCTGATGCTTATTGTACAACCAGTACCTCCCGGTACGTACATGTACGCACAGTTAATCTAACTAGCTAGATGATGCGCCTAAGCGAGTTCTCCGATGCAGAATGAGCCGCGTCGTGAATCTCAATGCTAGGCATGCCGCGTCTCTGGACATATGACGACGGTTAGACAGCCCTAACGCCTGACACGTAAGCGAAACAAACATGCGTAAGCTAGCTAGGCAGAAACCTATTTAAGCCCAATGCTGTAGAGGGAGGTGACACAACCTTTTAACAATTCCTTTGTTCACTTACAACATATACTGCTAAAGTATGGCAGTGAGACATCTTCTCAACATCTTTCACCGACAACATCTTTTTACCATCCTGCAACGTAAGAACTAGACAGATTAGAACTGATTTGTGCTAGCGTTTAGCTTGAGGAGGCTACTAACCGCCACACCCACCTCTACTCAGCTCTAACTATCAAGGACTTCGCTGAGATTTAAAGTAAGACTTTGGTATGCTACGGGCTACAAGATCACGATGTGCCGGCCCGACGTCGGGGAAGGACACTATCCGTACCCTTGGCCGAACCGACACGGATGCTCCAAAAAGAGCGCGTTCACGTCCCAGGTAACTTTGGCCGCTCCAAAAAGGGGCGAAACAAGCAAGCTCGCTGCCTCCGGTCCTACCGCGACGAGGGTGGCCTTCACTGGACGTCTTTCTACCACGTGTAGTGTGGGATTCCCTTGTGGATGCCCGGCTCCCACCACAGCCGCGACTGCTTCGAGCACCGCATGCGACTAGACCCAGTCGCCCTTGGCAACATGAAACGGGTCCGCACGGGATAAACACGCCCCACTGCTCCGCCCCCGCTATCCATTATCCTTCTCGCCTCCACTGTTAGGCGGTCGTGGTGATACCATACATACCGTAGGATAGGGATGGTCGCTCGCTCAGGAGCGTGAAGTCGGCTGTGTAGACGAGATAGAGCTTAGGCGTGTCGGCCGCTACTTTAGATATTCATTGACTGTACATAGCGGTAATTAACATAACAAGTATTGATTATGAAAACGCGTGGATCATACAAGCCGGTGTATTATATATCATATCATACACGTATCCCCGAGGCACTAGGATGAAAGTACATGAATAAAATAACCAGGTAAGCACCAATCATCTCCGAGGTTCGTGACGCACTCGGGGTTCGCGTCGGGGTTCTCACATATCCCAAGATGTTAGTTTAACTCCCCAACGGCAACGACGGCCTCCCCGCGGATGTGGGTGTCTTGCACTATCACGGCATCTGAGGCTCAAAACTTGCCCTTGATGCCGTAGTATCCGGTTTGTTCGGCGTTTCTAGCCCCCGTCTCCCGAGGTTGCTATACACCATTCTCAGAAGACCAAGTTCGAGAAGTACTCGGAGGGGGTGCGGAGTCGCCCCGACATCCGTTTCATTCCCTTTGCAGTCACGGAATTTGGTTCTCTCGGCGGCCACGCCACGGCTTTCTTGACGGAGCTAGCCAAGTAGGTAACCGCATATAAAGGGATGCATGTGGGCAAAGTTGTTGGCCTCTTGGCGCCGAAAGGTCTCTCTCGCCGTCCACGTTGCTCACGCGGACACCGTCTTGCGCGGTTTGTCCGCCGCCTCTGACGGCGTGGAGGCCGCTTCTTCCTCGGCCGGGATGCCTTCTCATGCCACGGCGCTCTTCACCCGCGCCATGGGCCGCAAGCGTCCCCGTGCTTTCTCGAGCGGCGCGTGAGGCGCTGCTTGTTGCCTCCACGTGTTGCATTCTCGGCGCGGCCTAGGAGCTTCCTTACTTTAGTCTGCCAGGTTTGTGCACAATTTAGTGCTTCCTTTTGCCGTGTTTTTGATTCCGTGATCCTCTTGTCACTCTTGCCCTTTTGTTTCCTCTCCCATTTTCCCTGTCCGTGCTCATCTCGTTTTCCTGTAATCCAATTTATTATGGTTAGCACCACACGAGGACAGGAATAAAAAAAAATACTCATCGGGCGGTATTACCAGTACAGGTAATCCCTTTCGCGACGCAGCGCCAGACAAACAAGCAGCACACTCCGTTGCTCACAGCATTGAAAAGTTTCAAGGCCGCCTTCCTCCGCTTTCAACTGCTGTGCACCGGCCAGAATGTGTACTGCGCTATTTAGCTTCGACGCACACCCCGTGCTGCTACTCTTGCTGGTAATGAACCGTGACGAGTTCTTAGAACGGGAGGCGCAGCCCGCTCACTTCTGGCCAGACTCCCCCGACCTATTGGCAGGTCGAGACGTGGTGTCGGGAGGCACATGGCTGGGAATTTCTCGCCAAGGCCAGTTTGCGTTCCTGACAAACCACCGAGAGGTGAGACGCCATCTGCCTGTAACGACCAGGCCGATTGTTCTCTGACCGTGTCGGCTCTCTCACTCGACCTTCAGGCTCGTCTCTCGCTGGCGTGTCTCTGCCTCAGGGAAGGAGTACTACAGTCGGCAAGAGTGCCGTGAAGAGCCGTGGCAGCCTTGTCACTGACTTTCTGCAAGGCAGTGCTTCTCCCATTGAGTACCTGCAGGCGAGTGCTCCTCTAATCTCGTTTGGCCCACTTCTCGTCACACTCGTCAATAAGCTGCCAACTACGGCGCCTGCTGCTCCAGAGTTTAGACTGCGCTGCGTACGACGGCTTCAACCTGGTCGTGGGCTCTCTGAATGGCGCCGATGGCCTCGCCTACATTAACAACCGCGACTGCCTTCTTCACACCCTCGGAGTAGGCGTCCATGGTAGGTGGCTGCTGATGGAGTTTACTGTATTGCATGTAACAAGGGATGGCGCTACAGCGGCGTCCCCCTCCCGGAGCTGCTTTGCTGTTTCGGCTCTGTGGGTGCATTTTGAGAGGTGAGTGCTCAGCGTGCTCCAGGTATCTCGAATGGCCCGATCGATAGCCATCGATGGCCAAAGGTGGATGCTGGAAAGGAAGCTCTTCAAGCGTACCTGAGCTCTGTGTTATCCGACTCAAATGGTGCTGCACCTCCCCCCCCCCCCGCCCCCCCGCGTGTGCGTTTAAGCTACCCACTTTGACTGAGCGTCGTATCAAATGACACGGTGCCTGGTCGCTGCCTGCCTCTGTCTGTTTCTATTTGTAAAGTGAGAGCTCAGCTCTTGGGTGACGATTTGCAGAGTTGGACCTCGAGGAGGCCGTTGATCAAATTCTGAACAGCAAACAGAAGTGCACAGACGCTGAGCAGCTGCCGGAAACACCATACGGGCATACCACCGAGTCCTCCCTGAGCTCCATTTTTATTGAGGAAACTAAAATGAAGGTACGCGGGAGGAGGGGCTGCCTTGGACATGTTTGAGGATTCTGTGACGCGTGGCGTCGGTAGCTATATAAGGAACATTCCCTACTATTGTCAGGGCCGACCATACGGGACTCGGAGCCAAATCGCTGTCGCTGTGAAACGGGATGGGCACGTGGTTTTCTTCGAGAATTTTCTGGGTCCGGAAGGGCACTGGAGCCCCGCTACGCACAATTTCCGCATCCATCATGACAGGATAAAACAGTGGAATGCTAAGAGTGAATTGTAGCAGCTGTGTTGTTGATGCGGAAGGTGCATTTGATAGGACGATTTATAGGACCATTATTCAAGCCCTACATATTCCGTCTTTATTTGCCTCTGTCAGGGAACAAGCGCGATTGATACCGTATTGATAGAGAAAGTATTTCCCGCTGGCGCGGGGTATCGCAACCTTTGCAGTTCTGTTGAACGCCATTCCAGCTTACAGAAACTGGGTAGCGGCTTGCGGCGATTCACTCGTCACTTGTGTGTTACTTAATTGGATGAACACCTCAAAATCTCCAACACACACACACACACACACACACACACACACACACACACATTAGCCACCCCCCCCCCCCCACACACACACAAACACTCACTAGCCTCCACACATACACACACACACACACACACACACACACACACACACACACACACAAACACTCACTAGCCTCCACACATACAAATACACACATACACGTACTCGTTCTCATACACACACATGCACAGACACTCGCTAATCCACACATGCACTCGCTCACACATACACACACACAATCGCTCTCTCACACACATGCACTCTCTCACGCACACAAACACACACTCGCTCTCACACAGCCACACACACATTAGCAGACCCACACACACATACACTCAAACACACACTTACGCACACACACACACACACACACACTCGCTAACCCACACACACATATACTCGCTCACACTTACTCTCTCTCTCTCTCTCTCTCTCTCTCTCTCTCTCTCTCTCTCTCTCTCTCTCTCTCTCTCTCTCTCTCTCTCTCTCTCTCTCTCTCTCTCTCACACACACACACACACACACACACACGCTAACCCACACACACATATACTCGCTCTCACACACACTTACTCTCTCTCTCTCTCTCTCTCTCTCTCTCTCTCTCTCTCTCTCTCTCTTTCACACACACACACACACACACACACACTCGCTAACCCACACACACATATACTCGCTCTCACACACACTTACTCTCTCTCTCTCTCTCTCTCTCTCTCTCTCTCTCTCTCTCTCTCTCTCAATCTCTCTCTCTCACACACACACACACACACACACACACACACACACTCGCTATTCCAGACACACGTACACTCGCTGATACACCGGCAAGCACATACACTCGCTCACACACCCGCTCACACGCACGAATACACTCTCTCTCACTCACACACATACATACGCTAGCTCACACATACGTATCCACACACGTATTCGCAAACACACACACACACACACACACATAAAACACATATACACACATACACCCGCTCTCTCTCACACATCCACATACACATATATTAGCTTTCACACACACACTCCCACAAACACTCGCACACACACACACATACACACACACTCGCTAACCCACACACGCATACTCTCACTCACCCACCCACCCACCCACCCACACCCACACTCTTCCACCCCCCACCACACACACACACATGTGAACACAAAAACACACCGCCGTTTAGTTAGTGATGCAATATTGAAAAGTGTTCAATAATGGAAGTTCAGGTGCCACGTGCCTTGTTGTCTCCACCATTCATGCCATTGAATCTCAACCAGTCACGGCCCGTTCCGGGTGCGGTATAATGAATATAACCTTGAATTGCAAGGGACGGTTGGACTGGCAACCTGCACACAAAGCTCTTGGTATAAATGCTCCGGAAACCAAGAAATCCAGACTTTACCCTCTCGGGGAGAGAAAGAGCTCGGCACCCAGGTCCATGTTTAATCTTCCGTCGCGGTTGCAGATGAAGAGTAGGTCCGCGGCGTGGCAGAGGAGTTAACACTCGTATTCAATTATGCAATCTTCGGAACACGAGAAACATAATATTCACCTTCTGGGTGGAAAAATATGTTTAAAATGAAGAACTTCATGAGTTTCCGGGCTATGCGCAATTATCTACAATAGAGTCATACCTACATAATGCGGGATAAAAATCTCGCCGCGAGGCAATTGCAGGTGTTCCATAGTCACTATTTTGTGATGAGCGGGCACACCGGCAGGTACATTACTGCATGGGTTTAAAGCTGCAGACGGGGAGCTAGTTGTACTACTAGCATTCTCAGACAAGAGTGGTTGCTACGTGTTTGAAGCTCGTGCCTTTTCAGCGGCAGTTCTTTCGAGCTTCCCCCTTTGGCCTCAAATCAAGTGAATATGCATACTTGGACATGTCGACAAATGATGTCTGCCGTTTGTCTCATTGATCGCGTATGGAGGGACTTTGAACTTCTTTCGGGGGCTTGGGGGGGTCACCGGAGGAGAAGGTGAGGTGAGGTGTCGTAGTTCGGTCCATATCTCGGATGTGGCCACATATAATTATGTCAATTACGTTTTTCAGACGCGTTGGTAAAGCGCACGCCTAATAAGAAGAAGGTCGCGGGTTTGATACCCGGTGAGTCCGATCTTGGTATGTGGGTGTGTCACGACCCAAGATGAACCCCGCTTTCCACAAAGCAGACAATCTTCAGCTATGTTTGAAAAGGCCAACGAATATTGTTTTCAACAAGTTGTTACGGCTCGTTTGAGTTGGCACGACATGCGTAGGAGAGGAAATTCAGTCATCCGAATTCCGACGGAGTTTAGTCTTACTTGCTCGGGTTGCTTAGTGTCAATTGTGGTTAAATTTTTGAATTTCCTAGAGGTATTTCAGAATGATGAACCCAACATACGTAGACATAATATCATTTGAATGCAGAATACAACGTAGTATGGACATCCTTCGCTTCTTTCATGCTACGTTTGATTTCCGTGTCTACCAATCTCCTACTCTGCGCAAAAGCTGCATGCATATATGAGTATGGAAATAGGTCGCGACCTAGAAGATATAGTGGTCTATGAATTGTTCAACATTGGAGGTTGGCCGTCTTATCGGATGTGCGAGTGCATGCGTGGCGTGTATCGACATGTGTGAGTGCAGCACGGACAATGTGATGGTTAAATATAAAAACTAAACAGGAACATGACACAATGTTGCTTATATCTTGTTTAGATGTTCTAGGAAAACTATACGTATTCATTGATAACGTTGACATCCGTTAACGTAGTACATGTACTGATAATGGTGTACTATAAAAACCCCTCTAGATCATTGGCATTAATGCAAGCAAACTAGTCTCCACTCGGCGCCGCTCCCATGCAACGCTTGAAGATCATCGTGTGCTTCGGCTCCGGTAGCGCCTTCGTCATGCCATCCGCCAGCATGTCTGATGTGCCTACTGAGACAATCGCGACTGTCTTTGCATCCACTAGTTCCCGAATGTAGTGGTGCTTGATGTCGATGTGCTTTGTCCTATTTGAAGCCATGGGGTTGTTAACAAGCTTGACAGCTCCCTCGTCGTCCTCATAAATTGTTATAGCACAGTGCTTGCGATGGTGGACATCATGCATCAATTGCCGAAAGTGTACGGCGCTTTGCCCCGCGCGACTCACGGCGACATACTCGGCCTTTGTGGTGAACATGGCCACCACCTCTTATTGTTTGGAGGTGGCGCCCGCCGGCGGCGCAGCGGCGGCGGCCCCGGAGGGGTGCGCGCTCGCATTCCCGTCGGCACCTACCTCTACCTCCACACGGTGGGCGCTGGTAATCATGTAGCCGTGCCATGCTTGGCACGGTAGGGGGCTGAACAAGGTACCGGTATCTGCGATCTGCGGGATCAATAGCTGCCGGGGAGCCATGTTCGGAGGGTTTTGGAAATCATAATATCCGTACACAAGCACATGGATCTCCCGCGCCGCCCGTCCGATATATATATATATATATATATTTATGGAATTGTCATATAATTGTCCTATAATTGTCCTATAATTGTCATATGTCCAAAAGTGTCATTTTGTAATCACGCGTGACTCTTAGCAGCTGCCGCCATGTGGTAAGAGTCACGCGTGTTGATTACGAGACTTTTCTGTCATTTTCGCGAAATATATGACATTTCTTACAATTTCAAAAGTGACAAACCCCAGCTGATAACCCAGCTGAACCCTGTCACTAAACCCTTCATAAAATTTAGGTTAAATAAATATGCAAACCCTATATATGAACCTAATTTGTACCGCGCATAGCACGTCACATTCATTGTACAGTACTTCGAATGACGTGTATTTCAGCTGCAAAATTTAGGGTTTTTTCCTTAGGGTTTTTTCATATATTTAGGGTTTTCAACGAGAAAATCGCGCAGTGTACTCGCGTTCCTTACTTTGATTTATTTATTTATTTCGCGCGCGATGTTTCGGCTGTTTCGGCTGTTTCGGCTGTTTCGGCTGTTTCGGGCTCTAAAAGTTTTTTTTTCAGAATTGAATGTTGCACCTGTGCACACTTTTTTTTTTCCTGTGTATTCAAAATTCTGAAAAAAGCCGAAACATTGAAACAACCAGCTGGGGTATCCTCTGTACTGTACATAATGCCGTGTTTTCAGCTGACAACGCTGTTTCGGCTTGTTTCTGAAAACCGAAACAAGCCGAAACAAGCGAAACAACCCGGGGTGTACCGCATACCGTACGGTACCCGTACTGTGTTGGAAAATGACGTGTATCATCGCAGCACACTTTATGAATAATTAAATTGCAGTATTCTCGCGCGGTATTTCACGATGATCGCTTGTTCCCGCTTGTCACAGTGCTTGCGATGGTGGACATCATGCATCAATTGCCGAAAGTGTACGGCGCTTTGCCCCGCGCGACTCACGGCGACATACTCGGCCTTTGTGGTGAACATGGCCACCACCTCTTATTGTTTGGAGGTGGCGCCCGCCGGCGGCGCAGCGGCGGCGGCCCCGGAGGGGTGCGCGCTCGCATTCCCGTCGGCACCTACCTCTACCTCCACACGGTGGGCGCTGGTAATCATGTAGCCGTGCCATGCTTGGCACGGTAGGGGGCTGAACAAGGTACCGGTATCTGCGATCTGCGGGATCAATAGCTGCCGGGGAGCCATGTTCGGAGGGTTTTGGAAATCATAATATCCGTACACAAGCACATGGATCTCCCGCGCCGCCCGTCCGATATATATATATATATATATATTTATGGAATTGTCATATAATTGTCCTATAATTGTCCTATAATTGTCATATGTCCAAAAGTGTCATTTTGTAATCACGCGTGACTCTTAGCAGCTGCCGCCATGTGGTAAGAGTCACGCGTGTTGATTACGAGACTTTTCTGTCATTTTCGCGAAATATATGACATTTCTTACAATTTCAAAAGTGACAAACCCCAGCTGATAACCCAGCTGAACCCTGTCACTAAACCCTTCATAAAATTTAGGTTAAATAAATATGCAAACCCTATATATGAACCTAATTTGTACCGCGCATAGCACGTCACATTCATTGTACAGTACTTCGAATGACGTGTATTTCAGCTGCAAAATTTAGGGTTTTTTCCTTAGGGTTTTTTCATATATTTAGGGTTTTCAACGAGAAAATCGCGCAGTGTACTCGCGTTCCTTACTTTGATTTATTTATTTATTTCGCGCGCGATGTTTCGGCTGTTTCGGCTGTTTCGGCTGTTTCGGCTGTTTCGGGCTCTAAAAGTTTTTTTTTCAGAATTGAATGTTGCACCTGTGCACACTTTTTTTTTTCCTGTGTATTCAAAATTCTGAAAAAAGCCGAAACATTGAAACAACCAGCTGGGGTATCCTCTGTACTGTACATAATGCCGTGTTTTCAGCTGACAACGCTGTTTCGGCTTGTTTCTGAAAACCGAAACAAGCCGAAACAAGCGAAACAACCCGGGGTGTACCGCATACCGTACGGTACCCGTACTGTGTTGGAAAATGACGTGTATCATCGCAGCACACTTTATGAATAATTAAATTGCAGTATTCTCGCGCGGTATTTCACGATGATCGCTTGTTCCCGCTTGTTCCCGCTTGCTCCCAATTTTGAATCGCAACTTGGGAACACCTTCTCATGACATTCCTACGTCATTTTGAATCGCACTTTCAGTTTTCAACATAGTTGTTCCCATGTTCCCAAGATTTTCCATAAATTCGACGATAACGAAATCGAAGTCGGGGTAATAACCGTGCGGTCTTTTCAAAAGTGTTTTGAAAACTTGTAGAGCCGGGAACACCGGGAACACCGGGAACACCGGGAACGCTTTTCTCGCGCGACGGTGGGCGTGACTCCCCGCAGTACTTTAGCAGAACATACCGTGACTCTCAAACGCACGCAGTCACGTGATCACGCAGCACGAGAACGATAGTAGTTTAGTGTAGAACATACCGTGACTCTCAAACGCACCCGCGACAGTACTTTAGCAGAACATACCGTGACTCTCAAACGCACCACTATTACTCAAGTGCCCATCTTGCATTGCGATCCATCGAACGGCGACACGCCCTCCTTGAATCGCTGAATCTCCACGAGCGCCTTTTGCCGCGGAGCGCGCCCCTTCTTCAATAGTTGCTTGAATTCTTTGAAGCGGATGCCTTTCTCGAATAACACGAGGATATCAATTACATCGTCGGTGAAGCCCGGGTACTTCGCTTTAAAGTATTTCCTATCGAACACGGGCTCGTTCTTGTAGTCGAAGGCCGATATGTCTAAAAACGCCTTGCTCAAATATTCTAGCTCGTCGGGTGTCATCGCACGACCAAGACTAGTTTCGCTCATCGCTACTACCTGTTACTTCTATGATGAAGGGAAAAGTGCCGCTTGAGCTGCCGCGGGTACCACTACTAGAGCGGCTAGTGTGGCAGGAAAAGCACCGCGTGAACTCCGGGCGAATCCGCGTCGCACACCCGACGCATGTCTTGGTCTTGGCCTCGTCGCGCTTCTTGTGGCACGGGAAACAATAGACGTACTCCGGCTTCACCTCGCGCTTCCGGCACATGGGGCACGGGTTCTCCAAGCGGTTGTTGGCCATCTCCTTCCGGCACTTGCGGCAGTGCGTGTTGACGTAAACCGAAATTCGTTGGCACTTCTCGCAAAGTTTTGTCGCCGGCCGACTGCGACGAGAGGTTCCCGAGTCCTCGGAGGCGGCTTGAGAAATTGTGACGGAGATAGTTGTAGTGGACGCCATTGTTGCCGGCCGCTACAAAAAAGCCCGCCTTAAGCCGCGTCACTCGACGCTAGATAATTATAGGCGGTAGGAGTAACACAATGCCAAGGGCGCGCATCTATTCCGACGAGGAGCGAGCCGCGAGAGCCAAGGAGGCGCAAAAGCGATGGCAGCTCAAGAACAAGGACCGCCTGCGCGAGTACGCTCGCCAATATGTAGAGAATAATCGTGAAAAAGTCCGTGGACACGCGATGCGCTATTACTGGAGGCATCGCGATGAAATCATCGTCGCGCGAAGGGAAGAGTATCACCGCAAGAAGCTAGAGCGACTTAACGCGGCGTCTAATGATGGCGTGTAAAAATCTGTAATACTAATAATGGCCCCTCGCACTCTCCAATTCCAAGAAGTTTACTTCAACACCAAACCCCTGCACCATGTTGCTCGCCAAGCTCAAGGCGACGATTCCGCAAAGAAATTTGCAAGCGAAATACTTTCGCGAGCTCCGCGGGCCGCTACACCATGCACTAAGGTCACCTACCAACGCCACGAATACCACGTGGGCGGCGAAAACTACGAGATTGGGCGATTCTATGCTGCTCCATACCAATGCTACCAAACTATGATGCACGAGCTACGCGGCTTTGTCATTGATGGCAGGTACAAGCAGCTTGACATGAGCAATGCGCATCCAAGGATGATTGCGTCGAAGCTCCATGGCGAGTGCAAAGGTGTCATTCAAAACTATGTCGATAATCGCGACTCCATACTCGCCGAAGTTCAGCTCGCGTGCGAGTGTGACAAGCGCGTGGCCAAAGAGTTGTTTCTTCGCATCATGTACGGCGGTACACCCCGAAAGTGGTGCAACGATCACAGCTTGAAGTCCCCTCTGGTACAACACGCTTGTCGAAGGCAGCGACTACAACGACAACGGGAGACCCGATCTCAACGAGTTGGAACAAGCGATCGTCGAGGCCGCCTCGTGCAACGAACAGCCCGCCGCCGACGTTTTCAAGTTGTGCCATCCGCGGAATTTTGTGTGGCTGGGATCCGAGCGGCAATGGGTGGTCTTCATGCAGCCTAGGTGGGTTAAAGTGAGCCACGCCCATATGGTGAAAATTATCTACGACACGTTGGTCGGGAGCTTCACACAGTTTGCCGCAAAACTTTCTTCGGGTGACGTGCAAGCGGAGGGCGTCTCCATGGCGCCGGTGTTGAAGAAGCTGCAAACCATCTCCTTCAAAGAGTCCATTGAAAAGGAGTTGCGCAGCGTCTACGACGTCTTGGATCCTCAACTGTGGCTCGAGAAGCTCGACGAGGTCACCTATGTGATTGGCTTTGAGGATGGCGTATACGACTTTCGGGAGAAGCGGTTCCGCGAGGGCTTGCCGGAGGACTTTGTGACCATGTCATGCGGCCATTCCATCCACACCCGACCCGACAGCTCCATTCAGGCCAAAATTGCCAAGTTCTTTGAAGACGTGATCCCCGACGACGAGAACCGCGAGTATCTTTTGAACATGCTAGCTTGCTCGATTCACGGTGATCGCCCGAACGATGACCTCCTAATTTGCCAAGGGAGAAGCTCTAACGGCAAGTCCACGATGATCCGCATGCAAGGAGCAGCGCTCGGAAACTATTTCTATGGCCCCGACGTGAAGATGTTTTTGCACACCAAGAACAACGACTCAATTCTGTCGTCCGAGACCGCAAAACTGAAGGGTAAGAGGTGTTGCATGCCAACAGAAGCCAATCCGGGATCGGTCTTGAACACGCAAAAGGTCCGACAAGTCACAGGAGGCGATCTGATCCAATGTCGTGACTTGCACAAATCGGCCATCGAGTTCACCGCGCGAGCCCTCCTTATCATGGGGTTCAACGACGTTCCATCCGTGTCCGATTCCTCGCAAGCCATGGAGCGCAGAATGAGGATTCTCAAGTTTGAGCGGCGTTTTGTTGAGCACCCCACGGAGCCCCATCACTTGCCCATTGACAAGACACTCCGAGACTACGTGAGCACAAAGGAAGTTGGCGCCCAAATGATGCTCATGCTCATCGATCGATTCAACCGATCTGGGTTTGCCTTCTCGACCCCCGAGCCGATTCTCCAATTTGCAAAGGACTTTCTTGCGGAGAACGACGTGCTTCAAGAGTTTCTGGACGAGCACGTCACCTTTGTGGACTCTTCCCTTGGCAAGAAGCTGCCGTTGATGGATATTTTCACCAAGTTGAAGAGGGGCAAGTACGCCGATCTTGTCTACGTCCCGCGGCCTCAAGACCTCTCGCAGATGCTGCGGAACAAGGGGTTGGCCCTGAGGCGTCACATGAACAAGTCTTACTTGTGGGACGCGACCATCAAGCACTCGGAGTGTGACTTTGTGGATGCATGAGGCATGGGGATGGATGGTTAGTAACCTATTAACCTCTTTAACCTCTCAGAGCTTTTTGAAATTCCCAGACATTGTAATTTAAAACTTTCAAAATTTTCTCAAAGACTTTTCGAAAATTTTAAAATTCTTGCAATCAGGTTAATCTGGTTAATCTTTAAAAATTTTAAAAGTAGTATATAGTCCTTAGTACGTGATTGCTACGTGAAATTCGAAAGCACGTGAATTTTCAACGATTAACCTGATTTGAAACAGGTTAATATAGGTTAATACAGGTTAACACAAGTGCAACCGGGGCGCCAAGAAGTGTCTCCCCCTTTTAACCGCTTTTACAAAGAAATGAGCTTCTCGCTGCATTTGGACACCAAGTTTGCGGACCAGACGTTCGGCGACAACTCGGCCGTGTTCTTCCTCTCGGAGCCCATCGTGCTGCCCTCCGACGTCTACGAGTGGCACATCTCGATCCCGCACGCCACCATCCCCCTGTCGCATTGGGTGATCACCGAGGAAAACAACTTGCTGCACCTGGAGTTTGCGGAGGAGGACCGGTTCATCGCGCTGCCCCTCGGCAACCGTTCGGTGGACGAGCTGATAATCTACCTCAACGACGGGCGCCTCTTGGACGGCTTCGAGGCCAGCTACGACGAGGCCATAAACCGGCTCGTGATAGCTTCGAGCGAGCCGGACGCCACCCTCGCCGTCGGGGATTTGACGACCTGCGCCAAGCTCCTGGGTCTCCGCCCTACCGACGCGTCCGTCGACGGCGTGCTCGTGGGCGGCCGGGGCGTGGACCTCTCCGGCACCTCCTCCATCTTCATCCGGTCGAACCTGAGCACCCGCAACCGGGACCCGGTGACGCGCGCCCAGTCCAACGTCCTCGCCAAGGTGCACGTGTCGCGGAACTTCAACGAGATCGAGTACCACTCGTCGGGCGTGCAGTTTGCCATCTCCGACCGGTCCATCAGCGTCATCCTCGTGTACCTCACCGACGACGAGCAAAAGAGCCTGGACTTTCACAACGTCGACTACTCGCTCACGATCGAGTTTGCGCTAAAGCGGAAGGAGCGCATCGCGCACGCCGTGGACTACCGATTATCTGGGGTGATGTTTAACAGGAATGAATCGCAACCCGGAAACGCTGCGCCCAAGAAATCTGCCGATGCGGCGGGCGATCCAAGTGGACCTGACGGAGGTGAACGAGAAGCTGCGCGAAGTGGAAGCGCAGCACGCGATTGACGTCCTAGCCCTCGAGGCGCTCACAGACACGGTGACGGGGTTTTCCGACAACTTCAGCGCGGCGAACATCCGCACCGATAACATCACAACGATCGGGTTTGACACCGACATATCCGTGGGCGCGTCACTCTTACCGACGACGGTTCCGGTGTTGGGGCCGATTCACTCACTCGGCAGCGAATCCCACGAGTGGAAGACTGTGCACGCCGAAGAGGTTATGCTTGTTGGAGTGAGCTTGAGCAATACATTGGGGGGGTTGAGGGAGGATATAGACGCCATCGAGGATCAGCACCTGAAAGTGGAGGGAGACGGGCTCATCGGCGTGGACCAAAACAAACGTGACTTCGGGGCGTTGGACTATCCGTGGTGGACCATCTACACAACCGACATCACCGTTAATGACAGCATAAATGCCAACATGCTGAAATCCAGCCGCTCTGATACCGATGACATCACGGTGTACGCCAATCTCGTGCCAAATGACACGGACATCGGTGGGAACACGATTGGGACGTATACGAAGCCGTGGCAAACCGGGCACTTCCACGACGTATATGCTAAGAATCTATTTGGGCAGAATGAGGAGGGTTACTCTCGCCGGGCACTTCTCGACGGGGACCAAAACGTTAGCTCTACCATTACCCCAAAGGCTGAAACGCAGGTGGATTTCGGCTCAACATCGAGACCTTTTAGCAAAGCCTATTTTACGGACTTGTACGGGCTAGACGCCTCCGGCACGCCACGGAGGGCGCTGTTAGAAGGGGATACAGAGATTGTCCCAGGTCCACCCGGTCCAGCCGGCCCCAAAGGCGACCCTGGCAACGATGGTGCTAAAGGCGATAAAGGCGACCCTGGTAACAACGGTGCCAAAGGCGACCCCGGCAATGACGGCCCACCAGGCCCCAAGGGCGACCCTGGTAACAACGGTGCCAAAGGCGACAAAGGCGACCCCGGAAATGACGGTGCTAAAGGCGACAAAGGCGACCCCGGAGATGTCGGTCCACCAGGCCCCAAGGGCGACCCCGGTAATGACGGTGCTAAAGGCGACAAAGGCGACCCCGGAGATGTCGGTCCACCAGGCCCCAAGGGCGACCCCGGCAACAATGGTGCCAAAGGCGACAAAGGCGACTCCGGAGATGACGGTCCACTTGGCCCCAAGGGCGACCCCGGCAACAATGGTGCTAAAGGCGACCCCGGCAACAACGGTGCTAAAGGCGACAAAGGCGACCCCGGCAACAACGGTGCCAAAGGCGACAAAGGCGACCCAGGAAATGTCGGCCCACCAGGCCCCAAGGGCGACCCCGGCAACAATGGTGCTAAAGGCGACAAAGGCGACCCAGGAAATGTCGGCCCACCAGGCCCCAAGGGCGACCCCGGCAACAACGGTGCTAAAGGCGACAAAGGCGACCCCGGCAACAACGGTGCTAAAGGCGACAAAGGCGACCCCGGCCGCGATGGGGCCGGCGGAGGGGATGCGACGTGGCTGGATTTAAATGGCCGGCCCATGTGGACGAACTATTTCTCACTTGGGGGCACTACAGACACAGTGACAATCGGCTCAAATAGCTTTAAAAGTGGCGACTTCGCCCCCAACGGCCAAGGCGTGTATGACCTCGGCGACCCATACGCCCGGTGGCGGCGCGCATATGTGGAGGAGATATACGCCGACAAGGGTATCGACGCGGGCAACAATCGCGTCACAAACGTCGCAGCCCCGATAGCAGACGCCGACGCAGCGACCAAAAAGTACGTTGACGATGCCGTAGGATCGGGCGCAACGTCGTGGGGTGGGTTGACAGACAAGCCGGCTTGGGTCTCAAAATTGTCGTATTCGGACATCGGGCAGTTCATGGACCCCACCCAGCCCTCAAACTATGATATCGTAATGCAAGACTCCTTGTCACCGTCGGTGGACTCGGCGTACAACCTGGGTCAAGACCTCAGGCGGTTTTTGTTCGGCTACTTCAAGCGGGTGCGCCTGTCAGGAACTGATCCACTCCACGACGACGAAGCAATTCCGTACAACTTTCTACGGTCCTACGTCGCGGAAAACGCCCGATGGTTTGACCTACCTGGACGTCCTGGATGGTCAAACTATTTCAGCTTGGTGACACCGACGATGCTGTCGATCGGCAGCACTAGTTTGAAATGCGGCGATATTATCCCAAACGGCTCGAATTTATATGATTTAGGCACTGCCGATACGCCTTGGAAGCACATCTTCACCGTGGCTTTGACCGCCTTGGTGTTCAGGGCGGAAGCTCTCGTAGTGGAGACGAGCGCTAATTTCAGCGGCATCCGTCTCGAACAAGTTGGCGCACCGACAGCCGACGCCGACGCCGCCACAAAGAAATACGTGGACGACACCGACGCGGCCACCCGTTCGATCGTGAACGCTACACGGCGCGGGTCAAATAAAAACGATTGTTGTGTAATAACTACTAGTTTTGTCATGCCGGCATGACATTTTGTGTACATTAAAACCAAAATGCAAGACCCCCCAGCTAGCGGTCCTCCTCGTCGACGTCCTCTTCCGTGTCCGTGTTGCGATAGTAGCGCGTGGTCATCGTCCAGTTGTGCTTGAACATGGGCGCAATCTCCCTCAACCTGGCCTCCGTGCCCGCGTTGTCGCCCGTGTTGACCAATTCGCTGATCATGCTGTGGCGGATGTCGAGCACGCCGACACCGAGGGCCCTCCTGAGGATTTTCCCCGTGGTCTCCTTGTTGTTGCCCAAAAGGTACTTGGGCTTCTTGGCCTTGAGCCACTTGTCGAGCACCTTGTAAGGGCGCTCCGTCTTCTTCAGGGTGAAGAGGTACGGTTCGTAAATCTGCTTGGTCTTGAACTCCTTGATACGCATCTTCCCCGCGGCGTGATAGTACGCATTGGGATACTTGTCCATTTCCTTCACCGATCCAACCACTTTCACGGTCGCGAGCTCGCCTCGCAGGCCCTTGAGCGACGTCTGCAGAACCGCCGCGACGTACTCCGGTGAGGTTTCCCCAAATTTTCTCTTCACGCCCGTAATGCGCTTCTTGATGCTGGCCAAGCTCTCCACCTTTTGGGAGCCCGTTGCCTCGATGGCCTCCGTCTCCGCCTTCTTGATGTGATAGAGCATGCGCTCGCGGAGTAGCTCGATGGTGGAGCCGTAGGCGGCTTTGAGCTCGGGGATGTACTTAGCGGGAGCGACGAGACTGTTGTAGTTGGACTTGGCCGTGTTGCTATTAGGATACGTCTCATCGATGTAGTCGGCAAAGAGGTCGGTCTTTCGTAAACACGCACCTAGGTCCTCGGCCTTGTCGCAACCGAGTGCGGTAACGAGCTTCTTAAAATTCAACGAGTACTGTTTGGCAGTACTTTTAGATATTGTCCTGCCAGTGGGTTTTCCGTTGGCATCAATCTGCGGCTTTCCCTCCAAAGTAAGGATTTTCTTTGCAAGCTCCTCGACCGATGGCAAGGGCGGCGTTGCGGGAACGCTCGGTGCCGGCTGCTCCTCTTGCTGCTCCTCTTGTTGCTCTTGCTGTTGCTCCTGCGCTTGATGCCTTGTCGAGGACCGAGTCACGCGCCCCTCGCTTCTAGGGGTGGCCCCGCGTCCTCCACCGCGCCCTCCTACGCGCCCTCCACCGCGCCCTCCACCGCGACCCCCACGTCCACGCCCTCCACCGCGCCCCGCCTGTCCACGCGCAGTTTCGGCGGCGGGCGCTTCCGCGGCCGGAGCCTCTTCGACCGGCGCCTCTTGGACGGAGCAAGGGGCCTCAAAATCGTAGGGAGCCGGGAGAGGTGAGAGCCCGTTGCACTTTCGAATGTTGTTGAAATCTTCGGGGGTCATCTTGTATTTCTTGAGCGTGTACGTCTGCATCCGAGAGACGGACCCATTGGCGATACGCTTCAAGAAGCGCACCTTGTTGATCCTGTCCGCATTGCTCTCGTAATGGCGCTTCTGAGCGCCTCGGCGCTTTCTAATGGCTGGGTCGACACGAGGAGGCATGGTGGCGATTGAGTAGCTGCTGTATATCTTACAGTCTGATAATTGTCTGCTTACGTTAGACGCCCGGTGCAATTTTCGCACACAATGGAAAGGCGGTAATGGTGAGAGTCCTGGATCTGTGCTGCGGCACCGGCAGCGTCCGCAAGGCGCTCGAGCGAATATACGGCCCCGGGAACTACGAGTACGTGGGCGTGGACACCGAGGCGAAGTTTGGAGCCCAAGTCCAGATGGACGTGCGGGATTGGGACTATCAGCGGAGCTACCCGACAAAGTATTTTGACATCGTGTGGGCAAGCCCTCCGTGCACGGAGTACTCCCGCGCAAAGACGCGTGGAGCCCGTCGGCTGGAGCACGCTGACTCAATTGTGGCAAGGTGCTTGGAGATCATTGCGTACTACGAGCCCCAGCTGTGGTTCATCGAAAACCCGGCAACCGGGCTTCTAAAGACACGCGAGATAATGCAGCCGCTCTCGCGCTATATTCACACGTGCTCGTACTGCAAGTATGGCCGGGATTACAAGAAAGCGACCAACATATGGACCAATCGCGAGGGCCTTGTGTTGCAGCATTGCACGAGCAACCCTTGCGACCACAAGCGACAGCACGGGATCCACTTTGCGTGCGCGCAGCGCGGCTCGAGGCCCGGCTTTGCCCGCAGCGCCAACCGCTCGGAAACCTACCAGATCCCACAGCCCTTGCTAGATGATTTACTGCTGGGGGGTGGCGCCCCCCCTCGGCGCTGATTTTCAATGGGCTCCATCGAAGATAGGCCCGGGGCGCCCGGCCAGGGGCGCTGACGCAGTAGGAGGGTTCCTGACCATTGTGAAACGCCCGTCGCGTCGGCTTCTAGCTCCGGGAACCGCACGTTGAGCTGACTGAACGGCGCCAAGCTTTTCACGGGGTAGCCGATGTGGTCCGACAGCAGCCGGTCCCCTAATGCGTCGTAGCCGCCGAGCACAAATCCGTGATACAAGTTTTCATTCAAGTGGGAGATGGGGAACTCGGAGAATTCGGGGACAAGAATGGTGGTATCCACGCGAGCCGCTGACATGCTTTTGCCGTATTATGAATCATTCACACTATATTGTGTCGTTAATAGTGAACGAGATGACCACCTGCGTGTCGGCTTGCGGTCCCGCCGAAAGATTGAACCCGTTAACAATTGGCGCATTGGTGTCGAATGGTAGCTCATCCTCGAGCAACCTTCTCCCCATCCGCTCTCCCGCGGTCCTGAAGAGCGACGAGATGTTCTCGAAGAAAACCTCCGTTTCCCCCGACACATGCGTGGACAGGAGGCCACCGTTGAAAGCGGCGTACACGTCGCTTGTGTCCGACGAGCCCGAGGAGCTCAGAAAAGCACGCTTCATCGTCTGTATTGATTAAACGGTTCGAAAAAACACAAGCGACACGACGTAGTGCGGCTCGTAGTTCTGCGGGTCGGATACCAACGCCAAGTCCACAGCGGTCCGGAGCTGCAAATGGATGTCGGTGATCGAGTCGATGGGCACTCTCAGCTCGTGGCCCAAAACGTCACGGGAGCCCGGTTTGATGCTATACTTTTGGCCAAACATCGACTCCTCGCCCGTTCGATACGTTTTCCCGAGGTGCCCCAGCACATGGCGGTCTTCGCTGTCAACAAGCGTGGGGCACGCGACAACTATGGAGTTTGGCTGGTCTTCCTCCAACTTCTCGCATCGTATTGGAGTATGGAATTCTAGCGCCACCATCCACTTGCCGTCCGACACGTCCACGCTGCGGCTTGAATTGAGAAGGACCGGTATGCGACAGTCCACGATGGAGCCGGTGCCGTTCTTGCTGGACAACCACACTCGAAAGAAGTCGTAGGAGAAGGGGGACTTGAGCGTGCATCCGCATGGCTCCCAGAATACCAGCTGAAAGGCCCATGCCTCCAAGCTGTCTGACGGGCCGACCACTTGGAAATCTTCTTCGTCGTATGCCGTTGCGCACCTTCGAAGCCGAAAGCGCATGCTCCCGAGACGCTTGACGTAGTCGTAGTCCACGACGATTCCCATGTGTGACCTGCGACAATATGGCATGTCGTGCGCAAGGCCATAGATGCCCGCGGTTGCATAATTTTGGAGCATTGTGAGGGCGCACGATGTGGCGCCGTCCCACGTTTGATAGGAGTTTGAGGCCACCATGTCCGGGCACTCGAGGAGTAGCCCCGACGGGTTGTTGTTATTCTTGACGTATCCATCGCCCTCGGAGGTGTATCGGACGACATCGCAAAATTCCACGGCGCACATCACACGCCGCCCCTCGAACCGCGCAAACTCCTTTGCGGTGTCGACTATGAAATCACCACGATGGCCGCTGATTCTCTCTTCGGAGCTCACAAATATGCGATGGACAGTCATTTATTGCGAAGTCACATTTTAAAGGTGCAATAAGCGACCATCGTAGATAGGCCAGTGTGCCCGGCCAGGGGCACATTAGAACGCGGAAGTGGCAACACCGTTCTCGATGACCATGACGGCGTCGAAGTGCGCAAAGGTGGACATTTGGAGCGCGGCGACGGGCGTGCAGTCACCGAGGAGATAGCAGTTCGTGTTTAGCGTGTTCTTGCCGCTCTCCGTGAGCGTGCTCTTGTGGCTCAGCGTCTCTAGATTCTGTCCGATGGCAAAACTGCACTGCCCGCTGCTATCCGTGTTGTAGTACGTGGCGCGTTCGATGAGCCCGGCAATATTGACGCTCCCGAGCAGATGCTGTGCCTTTTGTAGCTCCGCAAACGATTCGACGTTTTCGCGAACCGGGGTGGCCGGGATGTTTTCGCCGCTCACTTGGTAGTACCAATTCCTGAGCTGCGGGTTCACACGATTAGAGACGGACTTCTTGTGCGCGTCGGTGATGTCCGCAGCCGGTCGAAACATGGTGTACAACGTTTTCAGCGAGGAGAACCGCGCGGGGATGAGCTTGTTCAAGCGCGACTCGCCCACCGCAATAGTGTTGGTGTAGTTTGCGAAGGACTCAAAGGAAATCACGTAGCGGGGGTTTGCCTGCTGGATCATGCGGTCGACCTCGGAGGACACCTCGACGTACTCCAATTCTAGCTCGACATCGGTTATCTCCCAACTTGCGGCATTAGGGCTTGGGTTCACAACGCCCGCGCTTCGTAGGTCCGCGAGCGTGAGCTCAAGTCGGAGGTCCCCGCCCGTCATGATGCCGGTGGGCAGGTACTTGGACTGCAGAGGCCCGATGATCCCCGACAGAATGGGGATGCAATAGTATGCGGAGAAACTCCCGCCTTTCTCGATCTTTGTACCGGTGCGGGGAGTATCGCTCGACGAGCCATGTAAAATGTTTCCGGCCCTTGTATGGGTTTCCGTATCGGCTTGAAGGTCGTACATCATGTGGTACAACGCGTTGTATTCGTGGATCTGCTCAAGCAGATTGGAGCCGTGATAGAGCGACATGGACTGGATGAAGGACGCGGCGGTGTAGTCGGGATGGAGGTCGCCGCCGACTGACGTGTTTACCACTTTGAAGCGAAGGTATGACATGCGCGTGTTGAGGTAGTGGCCCCGACGGCCGCACGGGATGTTGAGCAGGATGGTCTGGTGGCCCGAGAAGGTCGTGCCATTGTAGGAGGGCACGCTCTGACGGTGAGTGGTGCCGGAAATAGAGGCGGGCTTGGGCTTAAATACAAGGGAATCGCTGACGGACATGTTTAAATAGGAATCAGATTATTTTTGCGCCCCTGGCCGGGCGCCCCGGGCCTTATCTTCGATGGACGCTACGAGTGGCTCATTGAAAATAAGCGTCGAGGGGGGGCGCGACCCCCCAGAATTAGCCTTTTTCAAGCCCCGACTTGGACTTGTAGCTTTTATACGCCGACCGGAGACCCGCTACCCCTCCTTTGATCTGCCCAACGCCCGCTTTGCCCCGGTCCAGCTCGCTTTTCCCCGCATTGCCGCTCAGCAAGCTTTTTCCAACATCTCCGATGGCCCCAATCCCTTGTGCAATCGCCCCAGCCCCCGCGAATCCCGCGCCAAGCGCAGGGTTGATGAATGCCGCAGCCGGCGCAGCGGTGAGAAGGGCGGTGCCCACCTTGTGCCCCAAATATGAGACCGGTCCCGCAATTTTACTCCCGATGTACCTTGCAGCGTGCCCGAGCTTGCCAAAGAATGTCATTTGTCGTCGTTTACGGTCTGAAGACAAAATTACCCCCCATCAATTTTTTGCGCCACGACGGGCTCGCGGTTTTGACGGGCCGGCGGAAGAGGCGCCTTCGGCAAACACGGTGCCCCGACGGGGGCGGAAGCGGGCATTGGACGGCATAGAAGAGCTAGTGGTCGAAGACGATCTCTCCATGAGTTGGGCCGCCGGCGCCTTACCTTTCCTCACACGCTCGCGGTCCTCCGCTTTGGCCATCGCCAAGTTTTTGCGGAGCAATGCCGTGGGGGCGCTTGCTACGAGTCCCGCGGGGTTCCTCGTAGTGCCCGGCATGTTTCTCATGCCGCTTGTGTAGCCCTGAAATTCCAGCCGCTCCAAATCCGAGATTAGCCCTCGGCCAGTCGCCCTTTGAGTACTCGGCGGCCCTTGGCTAGTCGACGGAAACACCCCCTTCGGGTCAAAATGCGTTTGATCGCCCGAGTGCGCCGGTCCAAGCGGGCTCTTCATCTCGCGGAACATGGTCACCCGAGGCACGCGTCTCCCAAACTCCGCCGCGCTGCTCCGGTCGCTAATGCTGCTCCCGGAACTCCTTGTGCGAGGCTGAATAGCCACGCCCGTTTGATGCCCGGCTTCTAAGCGCAGGGGGTGATGATCATCAAGGCGTTGGGGGGTTGCGCCCCCCCTCGGCGCTATTTCCGATGGAGCTTCAAGGAACATGTTGGGCATCGACGTGGCAACGCTCTCTACGATCGGTGGCTGTTGATTTTGAATGGGAGATCGCATATTTTCAACGGGGACCAACGCGCCCGACCCTGGTTCGGGAATCATGCTAGTCCCGCGGCTTTCCAACTTCATTTGCGCAGTGTGGTCGCGGACGGGCGTTTGCGTGGACGCGGGGCGCGTGACGGGGGCCTGAGTGGTCCTCCCGCCGAAATCGCTCGGGATCATAGAGCCATCGGGAAGTTGTGTAATGCGTACCGGGTGGCCCATGGAGTAGGTGGCAAAGCTGTGGGGCATCATCGACGAGCCGCCTGCCGCTCCGCCGGCGCCCCCTCCGCCTCCTGCTCCGCCCCCACCCCCGACGCCCCCTCGGCCGCCGGTAACACGCACATTTACGTTCTGAGAGACCCTCTGCGACGACGACTTGCTCTTATTGGTGGACTTGGGCTTACGGGCCGCCGCCGCCTTCTTGGTTGGCTTCTTGGTCTTGGCTTTCGAAGTGGTCTTCCTCGGCATTTAGTTTAATACGGTCAAAATTCCTGAAGAATAGTGATTTCTCGACATCGCAGAACATGAAGTCGTAGCGGTCCCTGAAAATGAAGCGCATCATGTCGTCGGCGGTCTGCGGGTCGAGGAAGATGAGCTCCTTGAAAATGGCCTCGTACTCCTTCTTGTTGCGCGGCCTCAGCATGGCAAAGTGGCTGATGGTCTTTCGGACCGGGAGCGGGATGGCGTTGTACGACTGCACAAGCATGATGATGCTGAGGCGCAAGTGGCGTCGGTTGTAGATGAGGACCTTCATGAGCCTCTGCACGTCCCGGTCTTTGAGCGCCGCGGTTTGGTCATCTATTACGAGGAGGCTAAACTCATTCTCGTCGGAGGCCGCCATGGCCTTTTCATGGATCTTGTCGAGCGTGGCAAAGTCAAGCTCGTCGTAGCACTTGTCGTGCTTCTTGAACATTTTCATGTCCAGCGACGCAAGGGAGTGCGGGGGGATCACGAGGTGGACGTGGTGGTACACCTTCTTGTAGCACTGCGGGCTGCGGAGCATGTTGACCATGAGGGAGGTCTTGCCGCTGCCCGCGCTCCCGATGAGCGTCATGAAGTAGGAGCGGCTGGGGAGCGGGTACTCGATTTGGGCGCTAATGCACGCGTCGCACTTGAATCGCGGCGGCGTCATGGCAATCTTGGACTTTCGGTCTATGTGCATCACGGCTCTTTAGTTACTACCTCACACGATTGTCCCTCGATTGCACTTCGATTAACCTCGGTGACCTCCCATTAACCTGTTTCAAATCAGGTTAATCGTTGAAAATTCACGTGCTTTTCGAAATTCACGTAGCAATCACGTACTAAGGACTATATACTACTTTTAAAATTCTAAAGTATTAACCTGATTAACCTGATTGCATGAATTTTAAAATTGCAGAAAAGTCTTAGAGAAATTTTTGAAAGTTTTAAATTACATTGTCTGGGAATTTCAAAAACCTCTGAGAGGTTATAGAGGTTAACAGGTTACGCCCACCGGGGGGTGCATCACACGATGATCATGGTGTCGTAGAAGCTGCTTGACAAGCCGGGTGGCTCCTCATATGGCCCATCCTCCTCCTCTTCTACGATAGGGGGCGGCACTCTCGCGGGTTTCGCCCGTGGCTTCGCTTTGGCCCGGGGCTTTGCCCTGGGCTTTGGACTCGGCGGCGCGGGCTCATACGCTACGGCGTCGGGGGCGGCGAGCTTCCATCGTCCTTGTTTGAAGAAGTCCGACTCCATAAATGCCCGGAGGGGCTCCTCATGAGGGTCCTCCTCCCTCTCCTTTCGCCCTCCTCCGTCACCTCGGCTATCCACTTCCTCTTCCACATGTTGGCCTCCTTCCTTGCCTCGTTTAGCTCTTCTTGCAGCTGGTTTTGACTTTGTTGGCTTTTCAAGTGTCTCATCAACCAAGTCCCTATGCCAATCGCTTGGATCATCTTGATCAACAAGTTGGCTATCATGACGCATCCGTATTATTGCTCTCCAAGAATATAAAATGGCTAGCGGTATCGGCGAAGTCAGACTGTACCACAACACGGAGTACGAGATCCCCGACGGAGAGTACGAGGACATCACGTCGTACTTCATTGAGGGGGCACCGTCGGGCTCGGCAAATGTTGTGAGGGACACCTTGCTCCCGGAGACGCGGTACTGGTTTTGGGTGCAAGCCCTCGACGTGGCGGGGAACCCGTCGCCGATAACGGCCATCGGGTCGATACTCACGGAGCCGAAGCCGCCCACGGTGTGGGAATTTAGTGTAGCTGTCCCCAGTAGCGACGTGTGGATATTTTTGTACACGGTCTCAAGTTCATTCGGAGTGACACCGACCAATCTTGAACTACCCGCGGGGTGGCTTCTCTATTTTCAAAACACAAGGCTCCCTACTCCAGAAGACTTGACAACCGCTAGTGATGCTTCTTCGCAGGCGTCAACTCTTTATTCGGTTAATAACACGGTTGGCTGGCGTATGTGGTCCATAAGCGATCATAGCGGGAGCTTATCGCCTGTGTTTAACATTCAGTGGCATCGTTCCAAGCACACTGCTGGAATTCAAATCAAAAGGAACGGGATACCATTGTACACAGACTTGCAAAACCAAGGGGACAGTAGTTTGCCCGAGCAGTACACGATTACCTATGCAATGCCCAATATTGCAATATGGGATTTCTACGTCGCGGTGCCACCAGCGAACAACGGCGCTGCCGGAGCGGGCGTGTTCCGGCTCTACGCTTCATTCGACGCGACGGAGACAAACCTTGACATGAACGGCATGTGGAGGGTCGAGAACGATGACGAAAGCAGCCCTGAGTCGTATGTACTTGATAGCGGGAACCTCGACGCCGTCGTAATACCGGGGTTGAGTCGTGTCGGGACACATTTATGGACCATAACTGATGTGGAGAACACGCGCGCGCCCACCTTCATCGCCACGTGGGCGCTTCCCGAGAACACGCCGGGTATAGAGATTCGTCGTAACGGGATCCCCGTGTACACTGAAACCGAAAACGGCGGCTCCGAAAACACGTCCTTTCTCAACATCGTAACCTATACGATCCCCGAGCCCGCCATTTGGGAGTTCTTCGTGGACGAGGAAACAACGAATACGACGTTGGGCCCGGGGGCTACTCGCCTTACTTGCACATTCCCCGTAACGAGTGGGAACATTGAGGCGGCAAGCAATTGGAAGCTCGGCGACATGTCCATAGGCCGAGATGCCGCGCGGTACCTCGGTGGGGAAGTTTTGCCCATACAAAAGATTGATTTCCCGGGAGCTCTATCGGGCACACGACTATGGAGCGTGATAGATTACACGGGTGCCACAAATCCAACGTTCACAATTCGATGGGGGCCCGATGATCAAATCCCCGGCATTTTGATTAAGAGGAATGGGGTGACAGCCAACACGGTGCGACAATATAACGGCGGGGGGAGTTCATCGACGAGGTATGATTATGTTGTGACGATGCCCACGGTTTGGGAATTCTACGTATCGGTAATGCCCGATCTTTATATACCCCAGGTGTTCGCGATTTCAAGCCCGACGTTTGAGGTGACACCCGAAAATATAGTCATGGCCAACGGATGGGAGCAACATACTGGAACTACGGTATTAGATCCCGAGGTGTCCGTCACAAACGGGGTCCAGTCGGAAGATCGTTTGGTAAACTTTGGTTTAAGTCAGGGTTCCAAGCTATGGACCATCACGGACGAAACTCGGAGCGAATCGCCAGTGTTTAGGGTGACATGGCTAAGGCCGCTCCGTACGCCCGGCGTGGAGATTCGTAAGAACGGCGTAGTGGTCTATTCTGAAACGGAAAACTGGGGGAATGGTGACTCACCGGAGGAAAATGTGGTAACGTATAGTCTATAGCGTAGTGCGTAACTGCGTGCGGTGGTGCGTTTGAGAGTCACGGTATGTTCTACACTAAACTACTATCGTTCTCGTGCTGCGTGATCACGTGACTGCGTGCGTTTGAGAGTCACGGTATGTTCTGCTAAAGTACTGCGGGGAGTCACGCCCACCGTCGCGCGAGAAAAGCGTTCCCGGTGTTCCCGGTGTTCCCGGTGTTCCCGGCTCTACAAGTTTTCAAAACACTTTTGAAAAGACCGCACGGTTATTACCCCGACTTCGATTTCGTTATCGTCGAATTTATGGAAAATCTTGGGAACATGGGAACAACTATGTTGAAAACTGAAAGTGCGATTCAAAATGACGTAGGAATGTCATGAGAAGGTGTTCCCAAGTTGCGATTCAAAATTGGGAGCAAGCGGGAACAAGCGGGAACAAGCGATCATCGTGAAATACCGCGCGAGAATACTGCAATTTAATTATTCATAAAGTGTGCTGCGATGATACACGTCATTTTCCAACACAGTACGGGTACCGTACGGTATGCGGTACACCCCGGGTTGTTTCGCTTGTTTCGGCTTGTTTCGGTTTTCAGAAACAAGCCGAAACAGCGTTGTCAGCTGAAAACACGGCATTATGTACAGTACAGAGGATACCCCAGCTGGTTGTTTCAATGTTTCGGCTTTTTTCAGAATTTTAAATACACAGGAAAAAAAAAAGTGTGCACAGGTGCAACATTCAATTCTGAAAAAAAAACTTTTAGAGCCCGAAACAGCCGAAACAGCCGAAACAGCCGAAACAGCCGAAACATCGCGCGCGAAATAAATAAATAAATCAAAGTAAGGAACGCGAGTACACTGCGCGATTTTCTCGTTGAAAACCCTAAATATATGAAAAAACCCTAAGGAAAAAACCCTAAATTTTGCAGCTGAAATACACGTCATTCGAAGTACTGTACAATGAATGTGACGTGCTATGCGCGGTACAAATTAGGTTCATATATAGGGTTTGCATATTTATTTAACCTAAATTTTATGAAGGGTTTAGTGACAGGGTTCAGCTGGGTTATCAGCTGGGGTTTGTCACTTTTGAAATTGTAAGAAATGTCATATATTTCGCGAAAATGACAGAAAAGTCTCGTAATCAACACGCGTGACTCTTACCACATGGCGGCAGCTGCTAAGAGTCACGCGTGATTACAAAATGACACTTTTGGACATATGACAATTATAGGACAATTATAGGACAATTATATGACAATTCCATAAATATATATATATATATATATATATGTATATATATATATTTGGACCAAATACTCACATGTACTCTCCCGACGAGGGGGCGGGGGCGGCGTTTGCGAACAGGATTTGGGCAAGAAGGGTACGGACGGATCAGCGGTGAGACGAGGGTGTTGGAGATGGCGGCGGACAACCGGGAAGCAGCGCTAGGGCACGGCGCTCGCTAGCCGTCGCCATCCATGTGAGTTTTAAGTCTTCCCTACTGTGGGGAGGCTATAATCTACGTTGTATGGAGGAGGGTCGCAGCCGGAGGAGCGGCACAGTCTCGCGGCAGAGGTCCTTATGACCATCCGCCGCCGAAAAAACCGAAGCCGCCCACGGTGTGGGAATTTAGTGTAGCTGTCCCCAGTAGCGACGTGTGGATATTTTTGTACACGGTCTCAAGTTCATTCGGAGTGACACCGACCAATCTTGAACTACCCGCGGGGTGGCTTCTCTATTTTCAAAACACAAGGCTCCCTACTCCAGAAGACTTGACAACCGCTAGTGATGCTTCTTCGCAGGCGTCAACTCTTTATTCGGTTAATAACACGGTTGGCTGGCGTATGTGGTCCATAAGCGATCATAGCGGGAGCTTATCGCCTGTGTTTAACATTCAGTGGCATCGTTCCAAGCACACTGCTGGAATTCAAATCAAAAGGAACGGGATACCATTGTACACAGACTTGCAAAACCAAGGGGACAGTAGTTTGCCCGAGCAGTACACGATTACCTATGCAATGCCCAATATTGCAATATGGGATTTCTACGTCGCGGTGCCACCAGCGAACAACGGCGCTGCCGGAGCGGGCGTGTTCCGGCTCTACGCTTCATTCGACGCGACGGAGACAAACCTTGACATGAACGGCATGTGGAGGGTCGAGAACGATGACGAAAGCAGCCCTGAGTCGTATGTACTTGATAGCGGGAACCTCGACGCCGTCGTAATACCGGGGTTGAGTCGTGTCGGGACACATTTATGGACCATAACTGATGTGGAGAACACGCGCGCGCCCACCTTCATCGCCACGTGGGCGCTTCCCGAGAACACGCCGGGTATAGAGATTCGTCGTAACGGGATCCCCGTGTACACTGAAACCGAAAACGGCGGCTCCGAAAACACGTCCTTTCTCAACATCGTAACCTATACGATCCCCGAGCCCGCCATTTGGGAGTTCTTCGTGGACGAGGAAACAACGAATACGACGTTGGGCCCGGGGGCTACTCGCCTTACTTGCACATTCCCCGTAACGAGTGGGAACATTGAGGCGGCAAGCAATTGGAAGCTCGGCGACATGTCCATAGGCCGAGATGCCGCGCGGTACCTCGGTGGGGAAGTTTTGCCCATACAAAAGATTGATTTCCCGGGAGCTCTATCGGGCACACGACTATGGAGCGTGATAGATTACACGGGTGCCACAAATCCAACGTTCACAATTCGATGGGGGCCCGATGATCAAATCCCCGGCATTTTGATTAAGAGGAATGGGGTGACAGCCAACACGGTGCGACAATATAACGGCGGGGGGAGTTCATCGACGAGGTATGATTATGTTGTGACGATGCCCACGGTTTGGGAATTCTACGTATCGGTAATGCCCGATCTTTATATACCCCAGGTGTTCGCGATTTCAAGCCCGACGTTTGAGGTGACACCCGAAAATATAGTCATGGCCAACGGATGGGAGCAACATACTGGAACTACGGTATTAGATCCCGAGGTGTCCGTCACAAACGGGGTCCAGTCGGAAGATCGTTTGGTAAACTTTGGTTTAAGTCAGGGTTCCAAGCTATGGACCATCACGGACGAAACTCGGAGCGAATCGCCAGTGTTTAGGGTGACATGGCTAAGGCCGCTCCGTACGCCCGGCGTGGAGATTCGTAAGAACGGCGTAGTGGTCTATTCTGAAACGGAAAACTGGGGGAATGGTGACTCACCGGAGGAAAATGTGGTAACGTATAGTCTATAGCGTAGTGCGTAACTGCGTGCGGTGGTGCGTTTGAGAGTCACGGTATGTTCTACACTAAACTACTATCGTTCTCGTGCTGCGTGATCACGTGACTGCGTGCGTTTGAGAGTCACGGTATGTTCTGCTAAAGTACTGCGGGGAGTCACGCCCACCGTCGCGCGAGAAAAGCGTTCCCGGTGTTCCCGGTGTTCCCGGTGTTCCCGGCTCTACAAGTTTTCAAAACACTTTTGAAAAGACCGCACGGTTATTACCCCGACTTCGATTTCGTTATCGTCGAATTTATGGAAAATCTTGGGAACATGGGAACAACTATGTTGAAAACTGAAAGTGCGATTCAAAATGACGTAGGAATGTCATGAGAAGGTGTTCCCAAGTTGCGATTCAAAATTGGGAGCAAGCGGGAACAAGCGGGAACAAGCGATCATCGTGAAATACCGCGCGAGAATACTGCAATTTAATTATTCATAAAGTGTGCTGCGATGATACACGTCATTTTCCAACACAGTACGGGTACCGTACGGTATGCGGTACACCCCGGGTTGTTTCGCTTGTTTCGGCTTGTTTCGGTTTTCAGAAACAAGCCGAAACAGCGTTGTCAGCTGAAAACACGGCATTATGTACAGTACAGAGGATACCCCAGCTGGTTGTTTCAATGTTTCGGCTTTTTTCAGAATTTTAAATACACAGGAAAAAAAAAAGTGTGCACAGGTGCAACATTCAATTCTGAAAAAAAAACTTTTAGAGCCCGAAACAGCCGAAACAGCCGAAACAGCCGAAACAGCCGAAACATCGCGCGCGAAATAAATAAATAAATCAAAGTAAGGAACGCGAGTACACTGCGCGATTTTCTCGTTGAAAACCCTAAATATATGAAAAAACCCTAAGGAAAAAACCCTAAATTTTGCAGCTGAAATACACGTCATTCGAAGTACTGTACAATGAATGTGACGTGCTATGCGCGGTACAAATTAGGTTCATATATAGGGTTTGCATATTTATTTAACCTAAATTTTATGAAGGGTTTAGTGACAGGGTTCAGCTGGGTTATCAGCTGGGGTTTGTCACTTTTGAAATTGTAAGAAATGTCATATATTTCGCGAAAATGACAGAAAAGTCTCGTAATCAACACGCGTGACTCTTACCACATGGCGGCAGCTGCTAAGAGTCACGCGTGATTACAAAATGACACTTTTGGACATATGACAATTATAGGACAATTATAGGACAATTATATGACAATTCCATAAATATATATATATATATATATATATGTATATATATATATTTGGACCAAATACTCACATGTACTCTCCCGACGAGGGGGCGGGGGCGGCGTTTGCGAACAGGTTTTGGGCAAGAAGGGTACGGACGGATCAGCGGTGAGACGAGGGTGTTGGAGATGGCGGCGGACAACCGGGAAGCAGCGCTAGGGCACGGCGCTCGCTAGCCGTCGCCATCCATGTGAGTTTTAAGTCTTCCCTACTGTGGGGAGGCTATAATCTACGTTGTATGGAGGAGGGTCGCAGCCGGAGGAGCGGCACAGTCTCGCGGCAGAGGTCCTTATGACCATCCGCCGCCGAAAAAACCCGGTACGGGGGGTCTTTGGAAAAATATTCCCGTACCCACCATCTTTTGCGGAGCGGCGACTCGATCCATGTGATCTACCAACCCCTCCTTTACTCGGTACCCGGTTAATCGACATGCTGCCTTAGTAGGTCGTGTGCCTAGGGTTATCGTAACGGCACATTGCCCGTAAAGGCGGCCCCCTAACAACGTAAACCATTAGGGGAGGGTACGGACGGCCAAAGCGCGATCAAATAGGTGTTGGAAACAAACGGAGAAAGGACCGGGGACATGATAAATCTGGCACGGGGGCATGAGAGCCACTTAGAAACCGTCTACGGCCAAATTTTTTTTCCTGCCCTCGAAGGAGGAGAGAAGACTAGGCTAGGTGACAAGGTGCGACGGGAGGAGCGACTACTATCTCGAACGGCGATGAGCATGGATCGAGTAAGGATCGTCGACGACTTGAGCGAGGGGGCGTTTCGCCTGCCTTACCCCCTAGCTCCGGCACCACCAGAGTCGCACATGAGCAAATGTCAAGCATGTCCCACTCGTCAAGCACAAGCTGACAAGCCTAGCTTATTAGCGTCCCCGCCGCGGCTGGAGCAGGCCGCGTATCGTGGAGATTAGCGACATTTTTTATTTCATTCGGCATCCAGAAAAATAGCACATACAATCAGAAAATACTTGTTAATGCATGTATACGTGTATGTTTTAGACGGTATCGCTACTGCCAATGGAGAGGTCGGAATTAGTGGTTCTTCACGGTCTAGCCCCTGCTTAATGAGACCTAGCATGGCACAGTATGGAGGGCACATATACAGCAGCCGGTTTATTCGGGTATTGTTGTAACACTTTCAATTTCAATTTCATAGTTTGGAGGTCTTGCTCACCGCTCCTCCGATGAGCATGACCACCTCCCCAGATTATGATTGTCTAGTGGTCGTGTGCGCCGCCTACTCTGAGTCTAAGAACACCTTGATTTCGTTTGCATTATCGTGTGACGGGCGACCATAGATGATGCCCATGGGTCTCGTGCCATTCAAGTAGCGCAACATACGCTTGAGTTGCTTCATGTGCATCTCCGTGGGAGCAGTCTATCGCTTGCTCATGACGCCGATCTCAAACGCAATGTCAAGTCTATTATACATGAAAAGGAATTTCACAGATCCGAGGATAGCACGAAAGATCTCGCATTCCGAATTCGTCAAGGCCACCTTGTCTTGGTCGGATGCGACCTCTCCGTCCATATAGTGTGTAGCTGCCATGGGCACTTTCGAGGGTGTGTTGTCCATCATGCCGTACTTCTCGAGGATCTCATTGGTGTATTGTTCATGGGAATGACTGACGGTCCTTGCTTTTATGCGTCCGACAAATTGAAATTGAAATTGAAATTGAAATTGTTTACAACATGTACCGTATGCGCCGGTTTTTCACCAAAAGCCGGATGCGTCGGCTGCTGTCTCTGGGCCCTCCCAACTATGCCATACAGGGAACTTACAAGTCAGGGCTAGACCGTTAACCACCTAATCCAACCTCTCCAAGGGTGTTCGGGGGTTTTACTCCCCCCCGGGGAGGGTGCAAGTAGAGGCGAAGGTTGTGTGCATTCAGGGTCGTGCGTGGAGGCAATGTGCGGATGCGCGGCGGGAGGTCGTGCGGGACTTGATGCGGTAGATGCGTAGGAGGTGATGCAGCCATTGGACGGTATGCGTATGGAGTTGTGTAAGAATGCGAGATGTGTCGGGGCGTGCTTTGGAGACGAGTTTATCAGGAGGGTCGGTGCGGGCGATGAGAAGGGAGGTGAGACTCGTGATGGTGGAGGAGTGCGGTGTACCTGTGCGGCTCATGACGATGGGGAGGATGTCGACCACTGTGCCTGGCCAGTGGTTTCTGATGGCGTTCGCAAGGGGTGTGTATTTGGCACGTATGAGGTCGGCTGTGTGAGAGAGGTTGTTGTCTGTGCAGTACTTCCATTCTCCTATCTGAATCTTTTTTATGGATGCGTAACGTCGGCGACCGTTGGAGTGACCAACGAATCTGGGTTCGGGGACGCGGATGAAGTCAGGTTTGTGTGCAGGGGGACGAAGCAGGGGGGGGGAGAATCTCAGGGGGGAGGACGGCGGGGCATGAGGTTAGGCAGTCATGCGAGAGACCTTCGTTAGCAGCAACAAGGCGGGTGGGCATGTGGGTGGGGTGAGGTGGGTGGCAGTCAAGTGGGGTGTGGGCAGGGGTGGGGGAAGCAAACGATTTTATGGGTTTGTTACCGAAGTCGGCGGTGATGGTTTCCCAACGTCCTCCGTTGTGGCGTTCCAGTAGGGAGAGTAGGAGTTGCAGAGCGCTGTTGTGTCGGTCATGTCTTAGACCAGACATAGAGGGGCAGTTACCGGCCATGTGGCCGTTGCTAGTGAATTGGCCACATAGGGGGCAGCGCAGGGTGGGGTTGTGAGTAAGTAGGCGGGTGTTGTGGACGCCCCACATGAATTCTTGTTTGTGTAGTGTGAACTCGATATTTGTGAGAGTTGAGTGTTTTTTGTGGTAAGAAAAATCGGCGCCGTCCTTCGCGGCGCGGGCGAGGAGGGCTCCGTGTTTGGTTGTTTGCGAGAGAGGAGTGTGTGTGTGTTTTGTGCTGCAGTTGTGTGCGTCGGGTTTGATGTTGGTGTATCTGTAGGGTATGGGGTCCCCTAGGGTTTGTGGGATGAGGGTGTATGGCCATGTCCAGTGGCCTATCGTGACCTCTGAACCTGTGGT
>JAPMLY010000882.1:0-76114 GCA_026401115.1 Tetraselmis chui
CAGCGGCCCCCTCCCCTACGCCCAAGCCCTCTTAAACACGAACGAACATCTATCACCTTACGCCATCAAACAATAGTGCCAAGCACGCATTCACCAACTCCTCCGCGCCACCACCACAGATAAGTTGAAAGAAATAAAAACTCGAGCCAATACGGCCTACGACACCTGCCCTAAATCCTCCCACCGCCGCTTGAAAATTAAAAGCGGCCTCCTACCCCCCGCCAGCGCCGCCTCGACCCTCCACCGCATTACCAAGCCCGATAAAACTACCGCAACCCCTCCCTCCGCCGTCATAGAAGCGGTACACTCACACTTCGCCTCCGAACTCGGCCGCGCCACCCCACACGAACTGCCCACCCCCCCGTGGGAACTCCCCGACAACCCCGACAACTTTACCATCGAACCCCGTGGAGACCCCTCTCTCACTCTCGCCGACATGATTACCCGCGATACCTTCGATAAACCCTTAACTCCCTAGGCACCGGCAAAGCCCCAGGCCCCGACGGTATCCCCAACGAAATAATCAAATTCTTACCACCGGCGACCCGCTCCGCCCTCTTCTCTCTCCTCTCCCTCCTCGCCCACAAATCCTACACCCCTCCTGACTGGTGCCACAGCACAACATGCCTGCTACAAAAAAAGGCGACCCCTCCCTCCTCGACCCCTCCCTCCTCGACAACTACCGCCCTATCGCCCTCATGAATAACCTCCTTAAGCTATGGACCGCACTAATCAAAGCTGCAGGCTCAAACTACGCCGAAACCCACGGCATTCTCAGCGACCAACAAGACGGATTCCGACAACACCGCAGCATCCACGACGCCCTCTCCTCCATCATTATGACGATGGAGGACGCGAAACTCCACAACAAAGACATCTACGTCATGTACGCGGAATTCAAAGGCGCCTTCAACGCCGCGGACCACCGCATCATGTTCAAACACATGCGTCAACTCGGTATGCCCCCCACCTTTATCGACACCTGCGAACACCTCTACGGGGTCTCAACCACAGACTATGTTACCCCACATGGCACCACCCCTTCCATCGACATAAAACGCGGAACCCTACAAGGGGACACCCTCTCCCCCTTTCTATTCACCCTCTTCCTTGAATCCTTCCTTCGATGGCTCACAGTGGGTAGCCGGGGCTACCGCCCAGGCCCCCCCGCCACTAACGTCGACCCCGCAGAACCCACAACCACCTACCCAGGACACGGCTTCGCTGACGACCTCAGCCTCGCCACGGGCTCGACCCCCAACATGACCATCCAACTCCGGAAACTCTCCCTCTTCATCGCCTACACGGGCATGACCGTCAACATCTGCAAATGTTGCATCACCGGCGCCCTCTAGCGCACATGCAACGCCCTCACCCTGGCCAACACTGCCCTCCTCGCATCCCGCCTGCAAACTCAGTTCATCACCATCAACTCCACCCCGGCCCCCATCCCCTCCATTGGCCCCTCGGACACATACCGCGCCCTCGGGGTTGAGCTGAACACCTCCCTCACCTTCACCAAACACTGGCACGAACTAAAACGTACCACGGTATCCCTCATCACCGCCCTTTCCACCTCCCCACTAACACAATCCCGCAGAATCAGGGTCATCCGTGGACTCCTCATCGGCAAACACTTCACCCTCCAGCTCGGCCTCTTCACCGACTCCCAATTCGACACTCTCGAAGGCCAAATCTGCCGCGCACTACCCTCCGCCGTCTACTCGGTACGTAACCTTCCCCGCACCGCCCTCCATCGCCCTCCCTCCGACCTCGGCTACGGCCCCCCCTCCCTCAAAGCCCAAGCCGCACAACTCACAGTCTGCCACCTACATAAAATTATGAACAACTCGGGATATCGAGGCCACATGACTCGCGCACCTTATCCACCACGTACTCACACTGGCCTTCGGAATCCATCATGTCAACCTGTCACACCCCACCCACACTCAAATGCTTAGTCAGAGCTCAGCGCGATGCGAACACCCTATTCCATAACATCCCTCCACTCTCCCTCACCAACCCTATCGCCTCCACACTCCGCGCCCACTTCACCACCCAGGACAACGCCCTCCTCGCCTCACTCCGGGACAAAGCCACATACATCACCGACCCTCACACATACAAGCAAGCCTACCACGACTTCTCTCCCCGCAAATCACACGCCTCCCTCCTCCCCCGCCTCACCCCCCTCTGGAGAAATGACATCACCACGTGGCCACAAGTCCTCCTCAGAGCCACCTCATCCTCCTTCATCCTCAAATCCTGCAAATCCATCTCCAAACTCACGGGGTCCACCACCCCACTCTCAGTCCCCATCCGCCTTCTCGCCGCAGTCCTCACCGAACCCTCCAACACTATCCACAACCGCCTCCCCATCACACAACTCACCCCAAGGCAAGCATCCCCCCCCCACCACTATCCACCCCTCATGGATTCCCCTCATCTCCCCGCACCTCCCTCGCTCGCTCCCCACCCTCTCATCCGGCATCTGCACCTCACGTACCAACCACCCCACCCCCACCGCACCCACCACACACTTAGACACAGAATACCTCACCCCCTCAGACCACCACTACCCTCCCTGCGACGTAACGCGTATCATTTCCAAACACAAGGACACAGAATACGGCCAAACGCAGGACATGGTAGAATGGGCCCCGGAACACATCACGGAATGGGACATTCAATTACAACTCGACGACGGCTTCCGCCTCATCTCCTCCACCCCCACATCGGTATGCCTCCCCACCCCCTCCCCCACCGCCTGCTCCATCTGTCATGACCCACTGCACACATAACCCGCCTCCACCTGCTGCACATGCCCGCACTTTGCCGTACATTCCCAATGCCGCCCAGCTCCGGGACCTGCCACATGGCAGTGCGAGTGGTGTGCTCGCGGCCAACAACACGACCTCACCCGCCTCCACGAAGTCCAGTGGGCCCCCTGACTACAACTACACGACACCATCAGTGAGACCCCCTCCGACCCCACCGCCCTCACCGCATTTGACTCCGGCTTTGTCCCCTCCACCACACCCATTCTGCCATACCCCGGACCCCCTCCCTGGTCACACCCCCTAATCACATTCAACCACGACCCCATCCACCCCGACCTCGACATGCTCCCCACCGGTAAATTCGCCATCCACGCACACCCATCACTCCACGACACCACCGTACTCTGCACTCCCGACGGCCGCGCGGTCACCACCCTTAACGGCCCCCGCGTCCGCCACCTCTTTCAACTCTTCCGCCCCGGCCTCTCGCAGCTCACGTTCGAAGAGGAGGTCTACCACCTCCTCACTCGCCTAGGTTCCCGCTCAGAAATCAACTAACCCACACCCGCCACCACCACCCGTAATAGATGGGCCACCAAAAAAGACCTACTCAAAGCTCTCCGCCACACATTCCGCATCCATAAAGAACTCTACTCCGAACCCCTCAATAAATCCCTACACTCCACCACATTTCACTCACTCCACCCCGAAGACATCGTCTTCTCATCTAGTGGCAGCAATGCCCCACACACATGGCAAGGCACCAACATCGCCAACCCCGAATACGACCACGGCTGCATGCGCCGCGCCATGGAACACGCAATCACCAGCGCACACCTCACAGCCCCACACACACCCAGCGCGACCATCCTCATCCTCCCCCGATGGGAATACACACCCTACCGCCACTCCAAATACATCAACTCCCCATACACCCACCACCTCTTACACCCTTCCCAATGACGCAAACACCTTCCTACCCCCCGACCAACACACTAGCAACCCCACCCCTACCCCATTCGGCACACGATGGATGGTAGACATCTACCTCGTAGCAAACCCCCTCGCACTCTCCACCCTCCCATCACACACTACCATTACCGCACTTCACAACACTCTAGAATCTATCTACGACACTCACCTCCCCAACCCCGCCATCATCATCCCTCCCCCTCACCTCTTCGACACCTACTCACCCCACTCGGCAGGCATGTACCACCTCCCCCCAAACCCAACTCACCCCATCACATATCCCCACCCGGAACGCATGCAACTAACATACCCCCCACCAGAGGCACTCTTGCTTGGAACTGGCAAGACTTTGTCTACACAGACGGCTCGAAAAAAGGAGGCTCATCCCCTCTCGGAGCAGCATCCACACACCCCGCCTCGGACACCCGGATTAAAATCATGGTAACCTCTACCCGTCCCTCGCACACAATAAATCGAGCTGAACTTGCTGGCATAGATATAGGGCTCCAACTCGGCCGCACCCACCTCCTTACCGACAGTGCGTGCTCCCTCCGCCTCATACAAGGATACTTAAACTACCCTTCCGCTTACAGACACAACATTCACCGTGACACGCTCCACTCCATCACACACACCCTTAAAACCCGCTGCGACGCAAGCATCCGCACACACCTCGGCAAAATTAAAGCACACAACCACTCCCTAGGTAACGACCTCGCAGACGCACTCGCCAATCAAGTCGCGGACGGACACCCACCCGACACCACATACACCACAGGTTTAGAGGTCACGATAGGCCACTGGACATGGCCATACACCCTCATTCCACAAACCCTAGGGGAACCCATACCCTACAAATACACCAACCTCAAAGTTGGCGCACACACCTACAGCACCAAACACACACACACACCCCTCTCGCAAAGGACCAAACACGGAGCCCTCCTCGCCCGCGCCGCGGAGGACGGCGCAGACTTCTCTTTCCACAAAAAACACTCAACTCTCACTTATATCCAGTTCACACACAAACAAGAATTCATGTGGGGAGTCCACAACACCCGCCTCCTCACTCATAACCCCACCCTGCGCTGCCCCATGTGTGGACAATTCACCAGCAACGGCCATATGGCCGGTAACTGCCCCACCATGTCTGGCCTAAGATAAGACCGACACAACAGCGCGCTACAACTCCTACTCTCCCTAATGGAACGCCACAATGGAGGACGCTGGGAAACCATCACTGCAGACTTCGGTAACAAACCCATAAAATCATTTACTACCCCCACCCCCGCCCACACTCCGCTTGATTGCCATCCGCCTCACCCCACCCACATACCCACCCGCCTTGTTGCTGATGACGAAGGCCTCTCGCCCGACTCCCTAACCTCGTGTCCCGCCGTCCTCCCACCTGAGATTCTCCCCCCCGCGCTACGACCCCCCGCACACAAACCCGACTTTATCCGCATCCTCGAACTTCGCTTCGTCGGTCACACAAACGGTCGCCGCCGTTACGCATCCATAAAAAAGATTCAGATAGGGGAATGGAAGTACTGCACAGACAATAACCTCTCTCAAACAGCTCACCTCATACGTGCCAAATACACACCCCTTGCAAACGCCATCCGCAGCCACTGCCCATGCACAGTGGTAGACATCCTTCCCATCGTCATGAGCCGCACAGGTACACCGCACTCCTCCACCATCACGAGTCTCACCTCCCTACTCACCGCCCGCACAGACCCTCCAGACAAACTCATCTCCAAAGCACGCCTCGACACGTCTCGCATCCTTGCACAACTCCACACGCATACTGTCCAATGGCTACATCATCTCCTACTCATATACCGCATCAAATCCCGCACGACCTCCCGCCGCGCCTCCGCACATTACCCCTTCGCACGCCCCTAAATACACGATGCCCTCGCCTCGTCTTGCACAACTCCCCGGGGGGGAGTAAAACCCCCGAATATCCTTGGAGAGGTTGGATTTAGGTGGTTAACGGTCTAGCTCTGACTTGTAAGTTCCATGTATGGCATAGTTGGGAGGGCCCAGAGATAGCAGCCGGCGCATACGGCTTTTAGTGTAAAACCGGCGCATACAGTACATGTTGTAAACAATTTCAATTTCAATTTCAATTTGTCTAGCAATTCAAAACATTGTGGCTGAGTCTCGAGCCAATCTTGCCGGTATTTGGAGCCTCGACCACTTTGCTGAGGTGAGTGAATGGCCGCCTCCCGGTGCGTCTCAATCAAAGTTACCTTGATGAGTCCAACGAACTTCGTTACTTGAGGCGGAACTCGCATGCGCAAGACCGTCGGCGTCTCGCCACACCTATGCTTAATGTAACCCTTGAATCTCTAGCCACACGCTGCCCGAGCTACTCGACAACAATGACAGCACGGGGAAGGAACAAAAGTCTTTCGATAGAGTCGAATCCTTGTGCACGATAAATCACTGATTAAGGAACCGATTGCCATTGATATGTGAAGCCAAGATGATGAAAGTCGTTTTGAGGCTTGGAAGCGCTCCATTTTCCAATAACGTCACGAGTCAGAGTTAATAAAGTGTCTAACGTAATCGAAGTTGGTACGTCGTAAGAACTATCCGGTTGTAAATTCGATTGAGTTGTCACAGCTTGCTCGACCTGATATGGCAGACGCATTTGATTGGTTACGTAAGGCGTACACGTAAACATGGTATGTCTTGCTGTCGGGTAGCGGTACGCGGGCGGCTTAGCCACGTAACAAGGTCAAATCATCAGCAACCATAGTATAGCCGGTGTCCACGAACAATTCACGAACAACAACGTCGACGGGTTCTTCGTTAGGGAACACATTATTACCGGCAGGAAGCCAAATTCGATCGGTTCGAGGCTCACGTTGCAAGATGACAAGTTTGATGACTGAGATATTATGACTTGGGACGGGCAGTTAAATCACCACGCAGTTACCAAAACCAACTAAAGCCATGTCGATTCATACAAGCAATGGTGAACGAGTGTCGAGACATGAAAGCGCGTGAAGGTAAAGCGCTCCGAAACGAGGGTGGCAAATTGTCGCTCAAGCATAATAATTACACAAATAGAATTGCATGTGGGAGTAGTGCATCTCGAAGAGTAATCGAAAATGTCTCTATAGAGTGGCATACGATCGATACACTTAAAATGGGAAAAGTAATGTCGCATGTCACTTCTCTCTATTGCTCTAAATTTAAGTAGGTTTCGTCTAGCTTGCTCGTCCCAAGTCTCGTATGTTCCGCGTAGCCTAAGTTAGGAGTCTCGTAAAAGTCTCTAACATACAGGCGACGTAGCCAATCTGCCTCGGGAATTTGGACAAGAGCGTATACAAGAATGTTAAACTAATTGTTGTGCGTATTGTGCGAACCGGGAGGTAATGGTAATACGTACAACGCACAATATTTTCGAGCTCTCGTAAGTAGCGACGTAACCGTTAATACGTCCTTCCTTGGAAAAGTACGGATAAAAAACTAACGAGTACTTGTACAATGTTACATAATAATGTAATGTTACATAACATTACTCGTCACACAACGATTATGTCTCGAGAGTACAGGTAGCTAAGGTCTGCAAGATTGCATATTTCTTTCCATTTCCTTTATTAAGTCTATGGATTGCATATTTTAGGAGGCCCTTGTGATTAAGCAGCCGGTCAATATCTTTCTATTTGCCATACATTTCCATGTCGTTGTCAAATGGAAACAACGGGACATGGACAATTACGCCGGTACTATGCCCAAATACCAAGTCGGACCGTAAACTGATTTCAGAAGGGTGTGACCATTTCCATCTCGCCGGCCGAGTGGGTGCTTATCCCCGCGACCCTTTGTAGGATGGCAGTGCTTACGCTGTGACATGCCTTCATGTTCCTCGGGCTGAGGTTTCTTCTTCTTGCTTGGTGGCGTCCACTCCTTTTTCTTGTGAGAATTTTCGGTAGTAGTAATGGCGGTAGTTTGCCGGGCCGCTGCGGTCTGCGGAGCGGCAGATTAGTTGTAAAGTGCGACTGAAAAGTATACCCCCACGGAAACCTCCACCTACACCCAAATTAATGAAAGAGTGCCCACCAAGACCCTACACGCACCTTCATTACCACCTGGGAGCATTTCCAATGGCTGCGCGGGAGCTTTATATACGGTACGGTATGTATGGCCTTGACGGGCCCTATTGGACCCCAAAAATATATTGTACTTGGCATTACGTTAGTGATTGGGCACAATACCATACATGTACATGTATCTCTAATGTCCGTTAGAGCATCGTATTAGCGGAGCATCTTGGCAACCTGGCGCGCTGCGAAGTACCGGCTCAAAGGTCGGTATCCTTAGTGTTATTGTACACTATTTAAAGATTATGTATAGCTATGCACGGGTCGGCTCTCGGGCGCTTTGTGTCAATCTTCGCGGATACATCTTACGCGTGCGGTCGCGCGCGAATACGTGTATGCTACGGATGAGCGAGGGACCAAGACTCCCCCAGCGAACGCGCATGTACGGGGACGTGTACGGGTATACATTCCTATAATATATGCATCGCGTATGGCGACTGCGGGTAGTACTGTTAAACCGTGCACACACGATCAGTAAGTAAGGTAACTAACGCATACGTAGTTACAGTCACAATCACGCAAAGGGACAGTCACAGAGACAACCAGCCCGAGGCGTGGTGTCGGGACAACAGAAGTGTTATAGCCGAAGCCTAGCGACAGCTCTGTACCAGTACAAACAGGTTATCGGTATGTCCGATCTAGACATCCACTAATCATATCTAGAATAGCTTATAATAGCTATTTGCAACTAATAACTATAAGGTCTTACTTACAACACTCCCCCTGAAGGTAGCTACGGGATGAAGCGCTGCATTGGGTCTTGTCCTCCAAGGATTGCACTTCGGCGTCTTGTGAGTGCCGGTCCTGGGAGGGGCTTGGTGAACATGTCAGCCACCTTCTACTCGGTGGGGAGGTACCTCAACTTGATGGTTCCCTGCTCCACGTGGTCCTTGAGGAAGTGCCATTTCAGACCGATGTGCTTGGTCTTCTCGCTTACCAAGGCGTTCTGGGAGTACGCAATGGCGCTTTGGTTGTCCTCCCAAATGGTGGTGGTTTCGGTGATGGGGGCGTTAAAGATCTCCCCCATAGGTTGCCGGAGGTGGAGTCTCTCCTTGGTGGCATCCGCCGCAGAGTAGAACTCGGCTTCACACGTGAGTTGGGCCACACAAGTCTGTTGTTTGGACTTGTAGCTGATGGGCCCGCGTCCGAGGGTGAAGAGGTAGCCCGAACGGGACTTGCGGGTGTTGCTGTCGTTTTCCCATTTAACGTTGGCAAAGCGTGTGAGTTGGAGACTGTGGTCCGTGCCCCCCCCCCCCCCCCCAACGTCAGGCGCATGTCGATGGTGCCATGGAGGTATCGAAGGACCTTCTTAAGAGCATGCAAGTGGGCGTCCGTGGGGGAGGCTTGGGCTGAGCCGAGGATGCTCAACGCCGTGGAGAGATGAGGGAGCGTGCAGGAGACTGCCCAGGAGGCTTGGGTAAACATCCTTGGCCACGCCGGTGAGATAGGGCGAGGACATGTGCACGAGGCCGGCGAGAAGGCTGGGGTCTATGGGGAGGGACGACGGTTTCGCGTCGGTCATGCCGTACTTGGCGAGGATGTCGCGCAAGTACTTGGATTGGTCCAAGGAGATGGTGCGTGCCGAGCGGTCGCGGGTGATGTGCATGCCGAGTAATTGGGAGAGGTCGCCGAGGTCCTTGATCTTGAACCGTTCTCCGAGCTTGGCCTTGAACGATGCAAGCCATGCGGTATCATTGCAGGTTGCAAGGATGTCATCGACGTACATGGCGATCATGGCGAAGACGTGGCCGGTGCGGAAGATGTAGATGCAATGGTCAGAAACGCACTATTGCCACCCATTGTCGACGAGCCATGCACGGAGGAGCATGTTGAGCTCGCGGGGGGACTACTTCAGGCCGTATAGGCCGCGCATGAGGTGACACACTTTGGACGTGCCATCGTTGAAGCCAAGGGGCTGGCGGATGTACATGTCTTCCTTAATGGGTGCGTAGAGAAACGCAGTGTCGATGTCAAGTTGGCAAAGTTCAAGGTCGCGGGCGGCTGCGATGGTCAGGAAGAGACGCAGGCTGGCCATGCGGATGAAAGGAGAGAACGTCTCTGTGTAATCTAGTCCAACGCGCTGGCTGCACCCTTTGGCGACGAACCGCGCTTTGAAGCGGGAGACGTCACCGGCGGTGTCGGACTTGACTTTGTAGATCCACATGTTGTCAAGTACCATGCGACCCGGGGGAAGGTCAACGAGTTCCCAAGTGCCGTTGTCCATGAGGGAGGAGTACTCCCGCGCCGGCGGCGGCGCAGCGGCGGCGGCCCCGGAGCGGGGTGCGCTCGCAGGCCCGTCGGCATCCCCTCACCTCCCCGTGGTAGGCGCTGGAAACCCCATAGCCGTGCCATGCCTGGCACGGTAGGGGGCTGAGAGGGCCGACAGCTCGATCCGCGGGATCTAGAGCTGTCGGGAAAGCCCTGTACAGAGGGCTTTTGAAAAAATAATTTCTGTGCAATACCGGCACCGAGATCTCCCGCTCGGCCCGTCCGATATGTTTTTTCGCGTACAGATACTACTAAGAACAGTCCTACCTCGAGGGGGTGGGACCTGTACTTCAGGAGCGTCTGATTGCGAGGAGGGAACGGCCGGATTTGCGGTGGGGGGTGGGTGTTGGAGATGGTGGTGGCCAGCCGGGAAGCAGCGCCAGGAAAGGGCGCTCGCTAGCCGCCGACCAGCCCAATGCCGGTTGACACTTCTCAGGGGGGGAGGCAAGACATGGCATAGGCCGGTGGCAGGTTGCATGCGGAGGGGGTCGCCAACCGAAGCTGCAGCGACAACAACAGCGTGGGCCGGCTGCTCGTCCAGCCGAGCGCCGGGAAAGGTAGATGCGTGTGTGGGGGGGGGCGGAGGCAAGGAGGTGCATAGAGTGGTTATCGCGATGGGGGTCGAGCTGCGCATCGCGACGACGCACAGCGAAAGGGGGGTCCGCAGGAGCAGCAACAACAGCATCAGCAGCAACAACAACATCGGCGGACTGCGCGTCCATGCGGGCGTTTATGAGCGCCATTTGTTGCAGGACGAGTGCGAGGGTAGCAGGGGTGGGAATGACAGAGCTCTGCGGAGAGCCGAGGTCAGGGGAAGCACGAGGCGAATCGGGTGGATAGTCGACATAGCGAGTTTTCGGCGCCATTTCGATAGATGAGGGCGAAAAAGAAAGAGCTGAAAAAACAGGCAGCGGTAAAAACCGCTAGCCGGACGTGTACCTAACAGTGGTTTCAGAGAGACGGCTTGATGCCCGCCGACCCCTCGGCATGTAGCCCCGGGGTGTCTCAAAGCACCTTTTCTGTGTCCTCCACCCAGTGTGGGGCACAAGTCGGGGCCACGGCCAGTGCAGGTGGGGCGATGCGGTGGCGGCTGAGTCGCTACGATGATATATTAATTAATATGTTAATCTAAGGCTGTCGTGCACTCGGTGTATGCGTATTCACCCGATAGTGCGCCCCCCCCCCAGTCTCCGGCTTGGACATGTATGCACCATGTCCACACACGATGAGTGCGTCGGTGTGGGTGGCTGTTTAGCGTCCTCGAGCGGCTGACTTAGGTGGGATGGAGGGTGGGCTTTTTAAAGCGCTGATTATACTGGCGATACCGCCGACTACAAGGTGAAAGTACTAATTATCCATGTAAACTTGCCTTTTGCGGGAGAGGTGGCGATCGCAGGTCACCGAACCACGTTGTCGCGCATGAGTGACGTGAGGCGGGGGCCCATAACATGTTAAACCGTGCACACACGATCAGTAAAGAAGGTAACAAACGCATACGTAGTTACAGTCACAATCACGCAAAGGGACAGTCACAGAGACAACCTGCCCGAGGCGTGGTGTCGGGACAACATGAGTGTTAGAGCTGAAACCTAGCGACAGCTATGTACCAGTACAAACAGGTTATCGGTATGTCCGATCTAGACATGCACTAATCATATCTAGAATAGCTTACAATAGCTATCTGCAACTAATAACTATAAGGTATTACTTACAACAAGTACATTACTTACAGGTACCCCGCGGTTCGCCCAACATGCAACAGCCACATCATTTCGCATCGTATCTCTAATCTTGCTTGCCATTCTGTTTATGTCGCGATCACGACGAAAGCACAGTAAAGCATCATTCCTTACCCCCTTCCTATACAAACTTTCATAACTATCTTTCATAACCTTTCCGGGTGACTTAATCTTTATCGCTGCCCCGGCCCCATACATTGCTAATGATAAGTTGTCATTCCATCATCACCGCCGCCCGTACGGGATAGCGGATTCGCTCGGGAACCTGTACCGGGCAGCGCACCCGGCAATGCCCGCACTCCGCATCCTCCACCCAAACCCACTTGCCGACACCTCCTCGGCGCAGCCAAGCGCAGCGACTCCCGCCCCGCCCGCACGACACCGAAGATGGGCAACAAACTGTGGGATTACGGTGGCGTAGGGGACGAAGACGACGAGCTGGAGGCGGATGAAGGCGGGGACGACATCGACGGCGAAGCCTGCGGAGATGCCGGCGGCGATGACGCTGCCAGCGAACAAGCGGGCGAGGACGCCCCCAATGCAAACGAGAACGCCCCCACTGACAGCCTAGACAAGCAATCCGACTCCTTGCTGGTGGACAACAATGCTGACGGCGGCGACGGCGGAGGCCGTGGGCGAGGCCGCGGGCGCGGGCGCGGCAGGGGCCGAGGCAGAGGGCGCGGAAACGGTGGCGACGCTGCATGCCGTGGACGTGGCCGTGCATGTCGTGGCGGCTCTATCGCTGGAGAGTCGCGCTCGTCATACCAGAACTAGGTGCGACTCGTGCATGTTGTGACAGAGGATGCCGATGCCTTTCGCATGATCACCGACAAGCATGAGAGGCATGAGTCGGACATTGGCAAGAACCCGTGGGACATAATTGCAGAGACATTCAACAAAGCCGATTACAAGCATGTGCCCCATAGACTTGTTGCAGCCCACCCCTATTGCAGGAATGCCAACCCGCCGGAGCTGCCGGGGAAGGCTTATTCAGCTGGCGACCTCTGCAGCCGCTGGACCAAGTTTAAGACCAATCTGACAACATGGATGAGAAAGTACGAGACCTCTGGCAACCATGACTCTGACAAGTACAACTTTGCCAACATTGGCACTGCATGCTACTATTGCTTGCTAATGTTGCTGATGTTTTTTGCTCATGCTGTTGCATTCTCTTCTGATGGTCCTGCAAGCTGATGCTTTTCCTGGATTTCTTGTTTGCTGTTGTTGCTAATGGTGTTGGTTGTGCAAGTGGGCAACGGCGGTTTGATCGGAGGCAGTTTTACATGTGGCTCTATCTGGATGCATCCGATTTAGTGAAGATGGTATCAAAGGTATTGCCTGGTGACATTGTTGTAGAGGCGGGTGGATTCCAGGCGGAGGAGGAGGATAAGATACGGGACAATGACTACAGCGGGGGTGCGGAGCGCGTGAAGAAGCGGATCCGCAAATCTGGCAGCTCGGCAGCTGGCAACCGAGGAGCGCAGGCGGACCAGTAAGTATTTTTGGACATGATAGAGAATGTTGCAACTAAGATAATGGGCGGCAGCCCATCACAAGGAGGTGGCAGTCGGCAATCCTCCGAGCAGCAACAGAATGAGGCTGATAACGCTAGGGCGCAGCAGAAGAAAGCCGCAGTGGAGGTCAACGAGGCGAAAACCCGCAGCCTGGCATGCATGTTTTGGCTAGGGGATCTAAATCTGAAGGCAAAAAGCAAGGAAATCATGATTAAGAGGATGGAGTCATGGTATTTTGACAAGGCCGCTTGTAACAGTTGAGATATAAACGAAAATGCAATGTACGTGCCATGCAACGTGTAGGTGAAGATGCAGCAGCAACGCTATTAGCAACAGTACGGTAGACCAACGGAATTGTCCACCGAGAATTTTGAATTTTGAAATTGTTTACAACATGTACCGTATGCGCCGGTTTTACACCAAAAGCCGTATGCGCCGGCTACTATCTCTGGGCCCTCCCAACTATGCCATACATGGAACTTACAAGTCAGGGCTAGACCGTTAACCACCTAAATCCAACCTCTCCAAGGATGATCGGGGGTTTTACTCCCCCCCGGGGAGTTGTGCAAGACGAGGCGAGGGCGGCGTGCATTCAGGGGCGTGCGAAGGGGCAAAGTGCGGAGGCGCGGCGGGAGGTCGTGCGGGATTTGATGCGGTATATGAGTAGGAGATGATGCAGCCATTGGACAGTATGCGTGTGGAGTTGTGCAAGGATGCGAGACGTGTCGAGGCGTGCTTTGGAGATGAGTTTATCAGGAGGGTCGGTGCGGGCGGTGAGTAGGGAGGTGAGACTCATGATGGTGGAGGAGTGCGGTGTACCTGTGCGGCTCATGACGATGGGAAGGATGTCTACCACTGTGCATGGGCAGTGGCTGCGGATGGCGTTTGCAAGGGGTGTGTATTTGGCACGTATGAGGTTAGCTGTGTGGGAGAGGTTGTTGTCCGTGCAGTACTTCCATTCCCCTATCTGAATCTTTTTGATGGTTGCGTAACGTCGGCGACCGTTTGTGTGACCAACGAATCGGGGTTCGAGGATGCGGATAAAGTCGGGTTTGTGTGCGGGGGGTCGTAGCGCGGGGGGGAGAATCTCAGGTGGGAGGACGGCGGGACACGAGGTTAGGGAGTCGGGCGAGAGGCCTTCGTCATCAGCAACAAGGCGGGTGGGCATGTGGGTGGGGTGAGGTGGGTGGCAGTCAAGTGGAGTGTGGGTAGGAGTGGGGGAAGCAAATGATTTTATGGGTTTGTTACCGAAATCTGCATTGATGGTTTCCCAGCGTCCTCCGTTGTGGCGCTCCAGTAGGGAGAGTAGGAGTTGTAGCGCGCTGTTGTGTCGGTCTTGTCTTAGGCCAGACATGGTGGGGCAGTTACCGGCCATGTGGCCGTTGCTAGTGAATTGGCCACATAGGGGGCAGCGCAGGGTGGGGTTATGAGTAAGGAGGCGAGTGTTGTGGACGCCCCACATGAATTCTTGCTTGTGTGTGAACTGGATATTTGTGAGGGTTGAGTGTTTTTTGTGGAAAGAGAAATCGGCGCCGTCCTCCGCGGCGCGGGCGAGGAGGGCTCCGTGTTTGGTCCTTTGCGAGAGGGGTGTGTGTGTGTGTTTGGTGCTGTAGGTGTGTGCGTCGGCTTTGAGGTTGGTGTATTTGTAGGGTAATGGGTCCCTAGGGTTTGTGGAATGAGGGTGTTTGGCCAGGTCCAGTGGCCTATCGTGACCTCTGAACCTGTGGTGTATGTAGTGTCGGGTGGGTGACCATCCGCGACTTGGTTGGCGAGGGTGTCTGCGAGGTCGTTACCTAGGGAGTGGTTGTGTGCTTTGATTTTGCCGAGGTGTGTGCGGATGCTTGCGTCGCAGCGGGTTTTAAGGGTGTGTGTGATGGATAGGAGGGTGTCGCGGTGGATGTTGTGTCTGTAAGCGGAAGGGCAGTTTAAGTAGCCTTGTATGAAGCGGAGGGAGCACGCACTGTCTATGAGGAGGTGGTTGCGGCCAAGTTGGAAGCCTATATCTATGCCAGCTAATTCAGCGCGATTTATTGTGTGGGAGGGAGAGATAGAGGTCACCAGGATTTTGAGTTTGGTGTCCGAGGCGGGGTGGGTAGCTGCTGCTCCGAGGGGGGACGAGCCTCCTTTTTTCGAGCCGTTTGTGTAGACAAAGTCTTGCCAGTTCCAAGCAAGAGTACCTCTGGTGGGGGGGTATGTTAGATGCATATCCCGGGGGGGGTATGTGATGGGGCGAGTTGGGTTTGGTGGGAGGTGGTATATGCCTGCCGAGTGGGGTGAGTAGGTGTCGAAGATGTGGGGAGGGATGATGATGGCGGGGTTGGGGAGGTGAGTGTCGTAGATAGATTCGAGAGTGTTGTGAAGTGCGGTAATGGCTGTGGGTGATGGGAGGGTGGAGAGTGCGAGGGGGTTAGCGACGAGGTATATGTCGACCATCCATCGTGTGCCGAATGGGGTAGGGGTGGGTGTGCCAGTGTGTTGGTCGGGGGGTAGGAAGGTGTTTGCGTCATTGGGGAGGGTGTAAAGGTGGTGGGTGTATGGGGAGTTGATGTATTTGGAGTGGCGGTAGGGTGTGTGTTCCCATCGGGGGAGGATGAGGATGGTTGCGCTGGGTGTGTGAGGGGCTGTGAGGTGTGCGCTGGTGATTGCGTGTTCCATGGCGCGGCGCATGCATTCGTGGTCGTATTCGGGGTTGGCGATGTTGGTGCCTTGCCATGTGTGTGGGGCATTGCTGCCACTAGATGAGAAGACTATATCTTCGGGGTAGAGGGAGTGGTAGGTGTGGGAGTGAAGGGATTTATTGAGGGGGTCGGAATAGAGTTCTATCTGTATGTGGAATGTGTGGCGGAGAGCTTTAAGTAGGTCTTCTCTAGTGACTCATCTGTTACGGGTGGTGGTGGCGGGTGTGGGTGAGTGGATTTCTGAGCGGGAACCTAAGCGAGTGAGGAGGTGGTAGACCTCCTCTTCGAACGTATGCTGTGAGAGGTCGGGGCGGAAGAGTTGGTAGAGGTGGCGGACGCGGGGGCCGTTAAGGGTGGTGACCGTGCGGCCGTCGGGAGTGCAGAGTACGGTGGTGTCGTGGAGTGATGGGTGTGCGTGGATTGCGAATTTACCGGTAGGGAGCATGTCGAGGTCGGGGTGGATGGGGTCGTGGTTGAATGTGATTAGGGGGTGTGACCAGGGAGGGGGTCCGGGTTTTGGCAGAATGGGTGTGGTGGAGGAGACAAAGCCGGAGTTAAATTCGGTGAGGGCGGTGGGGCCGGAGGGGGTCTCACTGATGGTGTCGTGTAGTTGTAGACATGGGGCCAATTGGACCTCGTGGAGGTGGGTGAGGTCGTGTTGTTGGCCGCGAGCACACCACTCGCACTGCCATGTGGCGGCCCCCTGAGCTGGGCGGCATTGGGAATGTATGGCAAAGTGCGGGCATGTGCAGCACGTGGAGGTGGGTTATGTGTGCAGTGGGTCATGACAGATGGAGCATGCGGTGGGGGAGGGGGTGGGGAGGCATACCGATGTGGGGGTGGAGGAGATGAGGCGGAAGCCGTCGTCGAGTTGTAATTGAATGTCCCATTCCGTGAGGTGTTCCGGGGCCCATTCAACCATGTACTGCGTTTGGCCGTATTCTGTGTCCTTGTGTTTGGAAATGATACGCGTTACGTCGCAAGGGGGGTAGTGGTGGTCTGAGGGGGTGAGGTATTCTGTGTCTAAGTGTGTGGTGGGTGCGGTGGGGGTGGGGTGAGTGGTGCGGGAGGTGTAGATGCCGGATGAGAGGGTGGGGGGTGGGCGAGGGAGGTGTGGGGAGAGGAGGGGAATCCATGAGGGGTGTATAGTGGTGGGGGGGGAGGCTTGTTTGGTAGTGAGGCTTGTGAGGGGGAGGCGGTTGTGGATAGTATCGAGGGGTTCGGTGAGGATTGCGGCGAGGAGGCGGATGGGAACTGAGAGTGGGGTGGTGGACCCCGTGAGTGTGGTGATGGATTTGCATGATTTGAGGATGAAGGAGGATGAGGTGGCTCTGAGGAGGACTTGTGACCACGTGGTGATGTTATTTTTCCAGAGGGGGGTGAGGCGGGGGAGGAGGGAGGCGTGTGATTTGCGGGGAGAGAAATCGCAGTAGGCTTGCTTATATGTGTGAGGGTCGGTGATGTGTCTTGCTTTGTCCCGGAGTGAGGCGAGGAGGGCGTTGTCTTGAGTGGTGAAGTGGGTGCGGATTGTGGAGGCGATAGGGTTGGTGAGGGAGAGTGGAGGGATGTTGTGGGATAGGGTGCCGTCCACCGAGAGCATCAAGCTTCGTGTCACTAATTCCTAGCCTCTGGATGTAAAAAGACTAACCATGAAGCAAGTGGCACCTTTGCACGCGACCGTACCATGAACCGCCCTCCCTAAACATTATACGCCCCCTGAGTTGCTTGAGGCTTGAAGTTCAGTAATCAAAACCCAGTGAATGTCTAGTTTACGGTGAAAAGAAAGCTTGTGGAGCGCTAGCCGAAGGTGGAAAACACTGCAATGCAGAGGAGTGAGTCGTGCAAAATTTTGTCATTACAGTGCCGCGAAAGGAAAGACCACGGCAATACTAAAAGCGAATTCAATAGATATAGTCACACTTATGAGAAATATGACATTGTTTGTAGCTCGTGACATTGGCGACAAAGATGAAATGAATACAGTGTCGACCTTGCAACCACCGCGAAAGTATTGGGTCGGATTTGCTGAGATGCAAAAAACAAGGAAATCTTGATTACGAGGATGGAGTCGGGGTATTTTGACTAGGCCGCTTGTAACAATTGAGATATAAACGAAAATGCAATGTACGTGCCAATGTATATACCATGTAGTAGGTGAAGATGCAGCAGCAGCGCTGTTAGCAGCGGATCTGAACACAATAAATTACAGGCAGTGCAGGGGTCATGTACCATGATACCCTTGTCTAGCAGCTGGTGCCTAAGCCATTGACGCTGTGCATGTGGCACATCTACAAGATTACGCAGCTCTGCATCTGTCATATCATTGAATGCAACTTCGATCTCATCTCATGGCCAAACGTCAGACATCTCACGGTGAGTCCCGCTAAACGCAGGACCATTCTCAGCAATGCCGTCATCTATGCACATGCTGTGTAGCATCATAGTGCACTGCACCAGAGCACGAGGCGTACGAAGGGAAAGGTAGCTGGAAAACACCCCATCTCTCCTTTCAAACGCCAAAATCCCGCTCTATGGGCATCCGATTCCGGCTATGATAAAAATTGAAGGAGCGGTAGCTCCAGCATTTGCTGGTGCCGGGGTACGGTGTGACTACCTGGCAACTCGCCTTGTAGGCATCGTCCCCCAACATGAAAAATTCCTTGGGTTTAGGGGTTCTTCTCCATGGACTTGCTGAGGCTTGTTTGCTCCCAAGCAAGCGAATCACTAGTGCTCCCCGTGCAGCCGGATGCAGCCCACATGAACCTGAGCTTGGAGTCACATATGGCATGGTACACCATAGCAAAACAACACTTGCGGTTGCGCATGTCCTTGTTGCTCTCCACCTCCCCCTAACGGGGCTCCTCGGTGGCCACCACAACCCCATCCACACAACCAATGCATCCATATATAACTTGTTTGGCCGGAAGCAACACACAAAATGGACATTCAATAGAGCAACAATAGAGGGAACTAGGGGAGTGCAGTCAGCGTACATGGCCATTGTCGTAAAAAAACTCGCCAGCTAGGCGCTCCAGCGCTTCAGTGTCGTCCGGCCTAGGCATAGACATGTGTAGGGCTGTGTTGTGCTTGTTGATCGCGCGGATGACAAGCTTTAGGGACTTGTGAATCTCATGAATGCTCACCCCATACAGGTCCGCGATGTCTACGTAATGCCCCCCCAGCCATGTAGCGCAGCGCCATAGACAGACGCAGCTCCGCTGAGATGAGGCCGCCGCTGGAGGCCCTGGTCTTCCGTGCGTTACTAGCCCGCACGTCTGGCCTGATAGTGTCCGCGATCTCGTGGAAGCGGCCGCTGCTAATTTTGTAGCGCAGTCGAACCTGCGACTCGGTGGGGATCTGCTGCAACCGTTGCTGCCAGACCATGCGTACGCGGCGCACGTTGGCAACGCGACCGACCACCTTGAACCCGGCGGGCCACAACACCACCTCCTCCACGAGGCGGTTCCCCGCAAGTGAGCGCAGAAGGGGTATCCCCTCCAACGCGATGGCGGCGACGAGCATCGTCGCCACGACCCTACGCGCGGCGGGCGACACGCGGGGCCGCATCCCATTGCTAGTTGAGGGGCTCCGCATATTTGCACGGGCGTGCTATGGCGTTGTGGCCGCTGTGGGCGTGCATTGCAGACGCATGTGGGTCCTTTGGGCGCGTGTGGGTGCGCCCACGGGTGCGCACAAGCGGGGCAGGCGGGCGGGGATCTCGAGTTGATACTCCGCAATGGCGGTCGGACCGGGTGGCAGAGGCGACACCTACATGCGGGCGGCGGCCACATGGCGTAAAAAACGTACCATACGGGGCGGACAAGTTATCATTATCTGTAATGATAACTCTAGCGCTCTTCAATCTCGAGCGGCTTCGGGATTGAAGAGTCTATTGCTTACAAGAAGAACCAGACGAGCACGGACAAGGAAAGTGGGAGAGGAAACAAGAGGGCAAGAGTGACAAGAGGATCACGGAATCCAAAGCACAGCAAAAGGAAAGCACTACATGGTGCACAAACCTAGCAGATTAAACTAATGAAACTCTTAAGCCACGCCGAGAACGCAACACGTGGAGGCGACAAGCGGCGCCTCACGCGCCGCTCGAGGAAGCACGGGGACGCTTGCGGCCCATGACGCGGGTGAAGAGCGCCGTGGCTGGAGAAGGCATCACAACCGAGGAAGAAGCGGCCTCCGTGCCGTCCGCAGCGGCGGACAAACCGCGCAAGACGTTGTCCGCGTGAGCAACATGGACGGCGAGAGAGACCTTTCGACGCCAGGAGGCCAACAACTTGCCCACGTGCATCCCTTTAGATGCGGCTGCCTGCTTGGCTAGCTCCGTCAAGAAAGCCGTGGCGTGGCCGCCAAGAGTACCAAATTCCGTGACTGCAGAAGCACAAGAGAGCGAGAGAAGAGAGGATGCGGGATGAGGGTAGGCCGAAGATGCGACAGACCGCGACGCGGAAAACTGCGTCGTAGTGCTCAGGGAACTTGTCACGGAGCTCGCCCAGGCGACCCGAAGTAGGCGGGTCCGAAGCCAAAAACGCAAGGGCGCCGTGGCCGAGACGAGATAGAAAACGCCTAGACTCCGGCCGAGCGCGGTTGGAAAACGTGGGAGCGAGCTTCGCGAAGCGAAGCAAGTTGACGCGCTCACTGATGTCGGCTTGTAGCTTTGGAAAGATGTCCGTGGCAAACGCAGAAAGAGGGACGAGCGAGGGTAGGCCATCAAGGGACTAGGCAATCTGCTCGTTGTTTGATCGGGCTTCGGCAACGCAGCCGGCGCGAGCCACCGTTGGACGTTTCGGGGGGAGCATCGCTAAGGCTGTGGTTATCAAGGGTTCAGACTCGGCGAGAGCGTGAGAACCGCACGCAGCGTCCAAGCGCGCCCACGACGAAGCGAGTTCTAACGACCACATGGGTTCGTTATCGCCGTCGTCTCCGTCCGGTGTACCATGCCTACGGGACACCGCTGTGGTCATAGCACTCGCTAACCGTCCATACATGGTCGGCTCCATTGGAACTTCGTCTTGGGAATCCCCGCGCACGCGAGCGTCTTGTGTTGTATAGAAACGAATAGCTGAGCCCACTGCCAAACCGGCCGCTCCGACATGGGCCGCATCCGCCAAGGCAGCCAAATCCCCCACCCCCATGCCTCCGAAACGTATGGGAAGAGACATCTCGGAGCGAGTGTTGCTGGGTAGGCTAGCTGCGGTAAGGCCCAATATCTCAGCCGCCACATCTAGGGTGGCATTGTCAGCGCGCTCGAGGAACGTTACGACGGTGTCACCGTAGCCCTCACCCCTGCCAAGACCTCGGGGGACTGTATGGGCAAAGTGTCCGAAGCGGCGGTTGCAATGTTGATGGATACGAAGCGCAGTGTGAGTGTGCCGGTGAGCCGCTAGACCCCTTAGACGTTCGCCGTAGGCCTCATACTTACTTAAGGCCGTTTCGAACACGTCTCGAGCAAAATCGGATGTACCCATTGGCCCCCCCAATACTTTCGTCCCTTCCGTGGAGGCATTTACTCCCCGCATGATGTGGCCGTCGGGTAAGTTATCGAAAGCATCACCGACACCCAAAGGGGAATACAAACAGTTTTTGCGGATGGTTACTGTGAGGCCAACGCTAGCATACGCCTCCGGCATAGCGTCGCCAATAGCCACGAGAGACGCAGGGGGTCCCAAGAAGTGACCATCATCAGAATAACAACATACAACGGATTCGTTCGGGGCAATCGCAGCCAACTGTTTGTATACCCGGGAGGCAACTATTGCGAAGAACATGGCCCCGAGAACGCAACCTTGATGGACTCCACGGGTACTCGGGATGCGCATGGCCGGGCCGTGAGCATTTGATGAGTCGTAAACGTACAAGGTAGATGGACGGCCATACAACATAGTAGCGACGCGGAGCAACGGTCGAAGCGCGGGATTTGCTGACAACTCCTCAAACAAGGGACGCCGCAAGAACTCGTTGAACGCGTTGGATGCGTCGCCTTGCATGTCCGCCCAGTCCGGTGAAGCGTCAAGCGCGGCTCGAACCATGAATTGTACGATCTCAGCCCCGCCGCGGACGCCGACCCCAAATTGGTGCCGAGCAGCCAACCATTGAGACACTCCGTCACCAATTACGGCGAGAAGCGCGCGATTCGCAAAACGAACTAGAACGGAGCCAATTCCAATCGGGCGCAGCGTCCCCTTTTGGTCGCGAAGCTCTTGCTCTTGTGCGCGTCGTTGTTCGGGATCAAGCTTGTCTAGCGGGATAAGTGTGGCAGAGGTGTGGAACTTCTGCATTCACGATGGCTTCGGCTAAACCGGTGAGAGTGCAAGGGGAACCCAACGCGCGAAGAGTTTCAAACCTCCAACCGTCGACGTGAGGACTAGACTTTCGAGGGCATCTAGCAACGACCTCCATGATATCAACTTCCGAAGCACGGAGTTTGATACGAGGGAGGGAGAAGGGATCCGGCAACACGTCCGCGAGGTCGTCATCGTCTTGTGGGTGCAACCGTGATAATTCCTCGTGCACCCCGCGACCACTTGCAACGGGGTTGGAGCTTAGGGCCTCCATGGCACGACGGTACTCCCCAACCGCAGCTAGACTAGCCGCCCGGTGGGCGACCTTGGCCGAGACGCCGTTATGAAAGGGTTGCGAAGGGGAGATGGGGTCGGTACCGGCCCTCGGAAGTGCGGTAGGTGGCGATGCCCGCCCATTGGTAAGGGATGCGTGAGCGCGAGCGGCGGAAAACAATGTATCGAGATCTCCTGACGCTCAATGGGCTAAGCGGTTGTCACGGTAATCAGCGACTGGGTCAGGGGGCAGATGCCCCACGGAAGTGAAATCAGCCATGGGGTGCAAAACTAAGCGCGGAAATAAAAGCAACGCCGCCCAAGCCGCTTCCGCGGAAGCCCCTTGGCTGGCCCTACCGCGGAAAGACAAAACGCAACCGACGAGCTCCTCGAAGACCGGCTTGACGAGGCGTACCACCGAAGGGGGGACGCCGTTCGAGGACGTACTAGATCGGAAAGAAAGGAGTTAGGACTCGAAGAAGGCTTTGGAGTTCTCCCCACCAGTGGCCCCATGGTCAAGGCACCATTGGACGGCGGGGGGCAAGGACTGGGGATGCGGCGGGGACGGCCGACCGCGCGGAAGCGAAGCACCGCATGCCGGCGGTTGGGAGGGCGTAGAAGTACGGTGAGAGCAAGAATGTTGGTGTCTACTAAGGCCACCGCTCCGAAAGTATCGTCCGCAAAAAGTGCACGGCGCGAGAAGGTGGCGATCGGCATCCACAACTGGGCAATTGTCGGGCGCAAAAGTGCACGTTGTCGCGGGGGAATTTAGATGGGCGCATAGCGCTTGAAGGGTCGGGAACGACGCGGAGCAACTAACGCACCTCAAAGGAGCGGGGGAGCGCATTGTGGGAGTGGGGGGTAAAAACCGAGACGGAGTACTTCCAGGTCGTAAGGCATGCGAAGGCGCTTGAGCATTAGGTGATGATGTCGGAAGGTCACCCGGAGCGGGGGCCATAGGGCGCGACCCGGCCCCGCCGCCGGGCGACCGGCCTAGAGGTGGCGGTGGAGGACGCCGATGACTATGTCCCGGCCGGGTCGCCGCGGCGGCCATCCGGGGTGGCACGTGTGTCGCGTCCTAAAATAAGTAGAGCACGCGGGGTCGAAGAACGGGGGGGGGGGGGGGGGGGCGGGTATGTGGCTTGGACTATACCGGAAGTCGCCCGAGGTGGCGCTGTGGCGTGCCTTGGAGGGAAGATTCTCCGCCGACGTGGTGGGCTCCTCGATGCCGTTCCGTCGCGCCTCTACCCTCGCGTTGCTTGTAGTGGGGAGCCTTGGAGCCCGCGATGGAGATGCTCAAGAAAAGAGCAAAGAAGCTATTTGGTACCCGTGTACCAATCACCGCAAGAGTCGGATGGAAACTCCGTCATACAACGCCGTAGAGTAGTGGGGCGCCAAGCAATCAAGGATGACCTTGCAAATAGCGGGCTCCGAGTACGGGTAGCGATTAGAATGAACTTAGCGGGCTGAGAGCAGTACTGACGTTGTAGTACCCGTATACGGATAGCGATGACGCGTGCCGATGCCTTGAGCCTTGCTGAAGGGGATGACCACGCGCGAGCGAAAGTTGTAGCGGTACCGGTAGCGGCCAAGGGTCTCGAGGATGCCGATAATAGGGGCGGTACGGGTAGTTGTACCCGGTCACGGGTCGAGCGACGAATAAAAGATCCCGGGAGGGTCACGCTGGCGATGGTACAAATAAAACGCACCGGAGCCGCCGACGGCGAGTGACCGCGGACGATAAAAAGGAGAACTTTATGTCAATAGCGATACCCGTTTTAATAACAAATATAGAAATTTCTTACAAGAAAAAGCAGTGTAGGCCACCAAGCAAGAAAAAGAAAGAAAGGAAGAAAAACCCTAAGCCCGAGGAACAGGAAGGTTTTGATAATTGTCAATAGCGATACCCGTTTTACGCGGACCGTCAGATCGCCGCGGGTACAGGTGGACGAGATCTTGACCGTCCACTGTACCCGTACCGTTTACAGTTACGAGTTAAGAAAAAGTTATCATTCCTGGAAGGGTGTTACAAGAATAAGCAGCGGAGGCGCACCAAGCAAAAAGAAGAAAAGGGGGAAAAACCTAAGGCCGGGGAACAGGAACGCATGCCACACCGTCGGCAGTGCCCTCCTGAGCGCGAGCAAAAAGAACTATTCGCGATGGATAATACGCGGTGATCTACATACGGTAGTGTCTCTGACTAGTAACATACACTATCTTAGGAGCTACTGGACGCGGGGCAGGCGCCCTGACTACGTCGTGTTAAGCGGCCGTGTTGGGCCTGCTGTTTCTCCCGTTTGCCCAACAACATCAGCAGCCTTACTTCTCCTGCAGCAGCTCAAGCAGGAGATAAGTTGTCCAGCGACGCTGAAGTAAAAACTTGCGCTCAGGGGACGCCCACCCGATGGTCGGCAATATACTCCGCCCACTTGCCGCGCTGTTGTTGGCGTTGACGGGCCGCGCGTATGCCACCGATATCCGATGGCTGAGCCCCGAGCGTGGGCTCATTAAAGGTAAGCATCCTCCACCCGTCATGCACATAAAGCCGGGAAAGGAAGCTGGACTCGGGGGTGCGGTATCCCTCTCCCTCCCTCCCCCCCCCCCGCTCAACCCCCCCCCCCCCCCCCCCTTCCGGCGCGCGCTGTTTGGTACACTGGTTGAGTACGTTGGCTTGTTGCCTTGCTGAGGGGTCTCCAGCACGCGGCATGCCCGGTTTTTTGGACGTACAATAGCTTGAGGGGTGGGCAAGTGGATAACCCGAGCTCTGGACTGGTTGACCCACTGTCGCTACTGCAATCCGAGTGTAAAAGATGCGTTGTGTGCTATTGGAAGTGTTTTTAGTGCCGGAATTGAGCAAAGAAGGAGAAGGGGGGGGGGGGGGGGGCATAACGGTCGTGTGCGAGTGGTAAAACTGTTTAGGTGCGCTACCAAAAACAACGAATTTGCACGACAGGTCAGGGGGTGTTACGAAACGCACAGTGTGCCATTCATGGAGTGGCCTACGGAAGCGATAGTGTTGCTGTCAGGGACTGACATGCTGTGCTAGTGTGAGCTGCATAGTGCTCTGGACGGTTGAGAAAGCACTAGTCGCAAAGCGAGCACGTCTTAAGGTTGGGCCGAGCACATAAACACGTTCGATACGTTCCCCCACCTGACTTGGCCCGTGCTGTTCCTGCACACAGGCGGAAATACGGTGTACGTGAAGGGTGTGGACTTCAAGCATACTGGGCTAGGTCCCCTTACCTGCCGGTTCCATGAAAAAGAGGTGCCAGCGAAGGTACTGCTTTCGTATTGCTCGAGCTTCACGTCAGACTCGCCCTTCCTTATTGCTTCTGTACTTCTTGTTGGCGTGCTCGTCTTTTTCACGGATATCGGAGATATTATCTCAAACGGGTAGCAATACTGGATTATTGGTAGACTGGGAATATAGGCCGTGACGGTGCGAGGCGGTGCTGCGTTAACACGCTTTACGACACAAGCGGCACCGTGGCGTGTAAGATGCGAGTGAGTTCGTAGCTCCGCTGAAATGGTTCCTTCTGTTCAGGTGGTGAGCACCACTTTACTGCAGTGCGTCGCGCCCGGAGCTCCGCGCCCAGCGGATGTTTCCGTGGTTGTGCTGGAAGACGGCTCGCGGCAGCTATCCGGCGCGGAGCTTGTGTATCAGTACTATGAGTGCGACTCACGGGAGTGCTTCATCGGCGACTATGTGCCGTCGGACCTGCCACTGCTGGCACCGGGAGAGGAGCCACCCTCGGTGGTGGAGGATTCAGCGTCGCAGGAGGCGGAACAGCTAGTGGAGATAGAGGACGAAGTTGAGGGTGTGGCGGATAAGGAAGAGGATATGGGGGGTAGAGAGGTGTCAGCCTGGGCAATGCCAGCTGGCGATGCCGGAGTTAACCCGGAGTGGGTCGAGGCGGAGGTGCCGAACGTGGTTCCACCCATAGCAGCGGGGATGGCGCACACCCCAGAGGAGCAACGCGCGCCGCGGGTACCAGCTTATATGTCTGAGCAGGCGCTCGAAGCCCCGGAAGGTTATCTCACCCCCGTATCATTTTTATGCTCCTCGGGGTGTGTGGTTGACAGAGGGAGTTTGCGTTGTGATGCTAAGGAATTTTGCTCTAAACCTGCAGAGCAAATGGCAGCTGTGGAGAGCGTGAAGGAGGGGGCAGGGGAAGGGGATGTGAGTGCCTCAGTAGCAGCTCAGGAATCAGAGAGTGAAGAGGCGGAGGCGGTGATGGAGGATGAAATGGTGTGGTTGGCGGGCTGCGTTGCCGCGCTGCTGCTGGGCCTAGGTGGGGTGTATGCGGTGCTACTACAAACGCTGGGACTGGCGGGGAATCCGGTAGGCAGCTTCTTGCCCGAGGTGGGTGTGAAGGGAGATGGGAGTCAAGGCTATCAAGGCGTCAAAAGGTGAGCCCCTCCGGTCCTCTCTGATAATGTTGTCGCCGGTTGATGTCATGAGGATGGGGACGGACTGCCCTACCATGCTGTTGTTTCAACCAGATGGCTTGGGGGGTTATCTGCCGCTGTTCTGACTTTTGTCTCCTGTTGGTTTCACTGGCGCTGTCACTCGTATAGCAACACTGAGGACACGATGATCGAGACGGAGGGCAGCAGTGCGACCACCTCCAGCAATATGGCCCTCGAGCGCAGCGCCTCCTCGCGCCCCAACCATAGCGGCGTGCGCAAGCAGGCTGACTTGAAACGTTACTCGGCGTGAGTTCCCGCTGACAGGACGCTAGTGCTTGGCGCCCATATATCATGCCTTCTTGCTGTTTGCCGCTCAGTCGCAGAGTGATTGCTGCGGATTAGGTACGATGGTGAGGACGAGGCAGTACCTTTGAGCCATCTCTGTTGGCTGCTCGGCTCGGATGGCCCAGCTCTCCAGAAATTGCAGGTCATTGGACTTCCCCCCCCCTCTCCCGCCGCCCCTTTACTCAAGACATCATCTCCAATGAGCCCTCTGCCCCTCTTCCATCCGCTCACCGTGTACCGCACATGTGCGCAGCATGATGCTCTCCCAGACAATGCACACGTACTTACCGACAGGCATGTTCATTTTTCCCTTCCGATGCACAATGGAAATCAAACGAACCTCGTACATTTGCATGAATACAGTCGAATACACACTTTTCTGCCCCCCATGTGTGGGCGTACTCACTCTTTTCCTGACGTTGAAAGACACACATTCTCCCTCTCCCTCCCTCTGTTTTCTCCCCTTCCGTCTCCCCCTCCGTCACTCACTGACTCTCTTTCCCTCCCTGTCTCTCTCTTTCTTTCTCCCGTTATCTATCTCTTGCTCTACCTCTCTCCCTCTCCCTAACCCTCCCTAGCTTTCTCCCCTTTCACCGTGTTTTTCCTTAGTAGCATGGGTCCACTCTCATTTGCATTGAGAGCTGCTCTAACGATGCCTTTCCCCCGCCTACAATCTGCAGAGCATCTTAGCTGACGTGACGGCAGGGCGGATCAAGCACACCGAGATCGTTCACAAGCTGCAGGTAGCATCCGCGTGGGCGTCTCCTCTCCGTCTCCTCGAAACACACACACACACACACACACACACACACACACACACACACACACACACACACACACACACACACACACACACACACACACACACACACACACAAAAACAGGAACAATCCATACACAGATCCTGTCCCTCCGAAGCTCACACACGCACTTTTTCACACACACACACACACACACCCATTATCGCTGGCTTTCCCTTGTCGTTGGCTGAGAGTATGTGATACTGCTCTGAATGCTGTCGTTATACCACCCTGTCTTCTCCACGTCCCCATCGCTGACACAGGGGCTGGATGCTCAACGCTTGCTGCATAGTGAGAGTGTGTGCGCAAAGGCGCTGGTGCATGCTGGGCTGAGCGTTTTGCAAGCAGAGAAGGTGTCAGCTGAGATCTACAGAAACGGGGTTGGGCGTGACACGGAGCCAGACGCGCCCTGCTCACCAACAGCCACACCCGCCAGGCCGGTCATGCCAATGTCGCCCGCCTCTTCGAACTTGGGCTCGCCACAGGTAGCGTCACCGCGCCAGCTTAGTCGCAGCTCCTCGGTGGAGTACAGCTTTGGTGGTGCCTCCTCCACCAGCTTGTCGAGCTCCTCGATTGTGAGAGACCACTCATGGCTACTGGACACTTCGCTGGAAGACGCGCTGCTGCGTTCCTTCACACCCTCCCCTTCCCCTCAGCGCCGCGGTGGGATACCGCAAGATGAGTCTCCGTCACTGATCCAGCCCTCGGGAGTCCCATTCTCCGAGCATACCCTCTCGCGACTCAACACCTCGGGCCAACCCGCTGCCCCCGACAAAGCTGCACACTCGGCATCCTTCAGTCCGGGCCCAATCACCTGCCCGCCCCCCTCCGCCACCTCCCGCTCCTCGAGCGGCTTCTCACATATGTCAACACCCATCAGTGATTCTGCATCACCGCTTCGTAAGAACAGCGGCACCAGGCCTCCCCCGTCGACCCTTATGGCGGAGGTAGCCACGACAACGACGAAGACGGCACCGCTGTCGAAGGGCAGCCTGGCGGCCCGCAACTCGCCCGTTGGCTACAAGGCTATCTCCTCGATTGCTAAGTCGCCCGTGAGCAGCCCCCCCCGTCCTCCCACCACAGGGGTCCCTTCAGCCACTTTCTCTCCCATGCGGGCGCCGCCCAATACGCAGCGAGCGGGGGCCGCGTTGGACATGAAGACGCTGAGAATTAATAAGCCGGTCGTCACAGCGCGGATGGGCGACAGCCCCACGTCTCCCAGCGCCTTTCCTGCCGGCACATCTGAGGAGGACGACTGGAACTAGAGCGGGTTTCGGTTTTATGCTTTGAAACAAAAATCCATCGCCAATGGCCCCCGCTCTTGGGATTAGCAATAATCTGGAGCTCTTGGAGATGTATAGTACCCACTCCCCTTTCATTGTGAAGCTGCCATCAATTGCACCTCAACACATAACAACTGGATTTCCACATCTCATCACATTATGCTTCACCGCGTCACTTTATTTTGCTGAATTCACTGCACCAGATTCACAATGTGTTCCACAGCTTCCCAGTAACAGGTTAAACCGCACACCATAACGCGCGTCACACCATTTGCATGACATCAAAGCACACAAATATCACACTTCACGACACCGCGATGACCAGCATCACATACCAATACAGCAGCCCATCTTAGCTTGCTTCTATCCCTCGTCAAAACAAACTTGTTATGATTGGTACGCCTCAGTACACTACACCAGCTCGTATCACACCATACCGCGGATTTGATGGTGTATATTGATTCTGCATGCTTGGGAGTTGTCTGGGGATTATAGTATTTCGTCTATATTGTAGTGTAATCAATTCCGTAGCCTCAGTCCTGGCCACGCTTGTTTTGATTGTTTCGCACTGATTTTAGTTTGAAGCTTGTTTAGTGTTTCTCTACCCGTGAATGGATGGAGGGCCGTGGATTTGGTGTTGGTTGGGAACTGGGGGATCTGCCCTGTTGTATTTTGCAAGTCTAGTAGCGGTGGCCATAAGAAAGGAGCTAGACTTGAATTTCCAATCCCGGGAACAATTATTACTAAAATGGTATGGGATGGCGGGCTGCTCACCTCCCCCTGCTTACCAATACACACATCTTTATCGAGATTGCGTTGTGTGAGGTCTATGGCTAGGTGCTTGTCGCGGACATTTGGAAGGTGTTATTTCAAGCTGTCCGTGTGAATTGCGTGGTCTCCTTCTCATGCGAGCTTAGCAAGTCCTCGGCATAATCTGAAGGCCCTTAGGATGGAGAAGGGGGGGGGGGGGGGGGGGGAAGGAGGGGAGGGGAGGGGAGGGGGGGGGGATGAGTGCCCAGGTGGGACTTGCCGCTACTATTCTTCCGCTTGATAGTTGTCAAGGTTCAAGGGGGGGGGGGTGACTTAATTTTAGTAGCGCTAATTCACGAGGACCAATGTCATGGCGATGCGCATGCATAGGGCGGTCGTGCGCATCATTTGGACTATTCGGATGCAAAGCATGCCATGTTCACGAGATTTTCATAGGTAGGTCATCAGGGTGGACGCGGTATGGGTTAGCTTGCGTGGAAGGAACGTGTGGTATTCCGCTCCTTGACGAGAAGTGATGATTGGTGTTTGTATCATGATCATTCGTAGTGATTCTTCTTCACCGGCACCATACCCCGCCAAATCCCGATGGCGCATTGTATGTGATGGTGATCCGGCAATGAAATGCATCAGGCATATTATGTGTTCACCCATTATCCACGCACGGGGTGTGGATGTTATCGCCTGTCGGAGACATGAGCATTTCTTGAAGGACAACACGTGGCGCAATGAAGACAAGCGGGGAGAAAATATTGTCTGGCCGGTCAAGACCTCCACACGGTTTACAAACCTCGGATTCTGAAACAACGACTCAAAGGTAGCAAAATGTGTTGCATCGGGATATGACAAAGCGCAATGACTGCTTTGCACCATTTGCAAATACTACACCGGCCCTAAGATAGGGGGAGCCATGAAGTTTCAACCACCTCTCAATTGAGGGGCTGGTTCATTTATGACACAAGTCATTGGCGCCGGTCATGAAAGAAAAGAAATTAAAGAAGAAGGAAAAGAGGAAGAAAAGAAAAGAAACGGCAACCTGGCCGCATCCGCTGTGATACGGAGTAGAGCCACTTTATAACGGGCGGGAGGCCGGTTAAGTAAGACTGCGCCTATGATGAAAAAAATGGGTAGCTTGCTTGCGGAGGAGGGTCATCGAAGCAGGCTCTGCTACAAGCCTACATAACAAAAGCTACCATGACCGTGTGAGGCTAAATAACCTAAGTACTAGTGCCGGTGCACGTGTGCCTCGTTTCCGTCGCACAATTGAATTCGGAAACTGACAATGAAGCGGGGCAATGTGCCACCTACGCTTTATGAGGCTGAGTTCACAGTGAACTTTCCGTTCATGTCTCCTTGGTTCCATTCGGTAGGCACATGTGAGGAATCGATGTCTGAATTGCTTGTCAGGCGCTTGTTGTTGCGGCAGCTAGAGCATCACATCGTTGGTCAGCCTGCATCATTGTCAAAGTTGAGGGGGCGATAAGGAATTCTTACACTCGGTGAGCGACACTGCATGTCATCTCACCCTCAGCAAGTGCCTAGCACTTGCCTATCACAGTACACGCACTCGCCTTGTGGTGAGCACACGCCAACGTATATTCTGAGCCTTTAGATGATATCTAACGCTCAGCAAATTGCCACCATCAGCAACCTAATCCTCTCTATTGTTGATTGGCTTATCATCTTATAGTGCTGAGTCACAGCCGTACTATCACGATGCTACTTGACCAACATTGCTGTGTAGCAACTTGCTGAGTACCACACAAACTGTGTCTCGCAACACTCCCTTTTGCTACGCAGGCAATCCCATGATGGCATTGCACAACTTGCCGTGCCTTGCACTCACTAATGGCTTGGTAAGCACAACAGCAAGCATGTTCTCCGTCGCACAATATTGCACCTCGATGTCTCCGCTCTCCACCTTCTCCGACAGAAGTGGTACCTCACGTCCATGTGCTTGCTGCGTCCGGTCGTCATGCTATTCTTGCTGAGTGCAATACATCTCTTATTGTCCTCGTGAATTGTGATGGGAGACCCGGAGTCTTGGTGAAACTCATGGAGCAGTTGCTTAAAAACATCGCCTCCTAAGTGGCCGTAGTCAGCGCCATATGCTCTGCCTCCATTGTCGACAGCGCCACAGTTTGTTGCCGCTGACTTTTCCAACTCACCGCTGCACCGTTGAAAATGAACACATACCCCGTGCGAGAGCGCCGCTCGCTGATATCACTCGCGTAGTCAGAATCTGACCATCCTACCACCGTTGATGAAGGTGCGCCACCGTACATCAACACCGAATCTGCGGCCCCCTTGAGGTAGCGGAGCACCCTCTTGGCTTGCTCCCAATGTGACTGAGAGGGGTCGGACATGTACCTACAAAGGTGGCTAAAATCCATGGTGATGTCGGGCCGTGTGCTTACGGAAGCGTACAACAAGCTACCGATCAAGCTTTGGTAAGGCACTAGACCGGGAGGCAACTGTGATGTCGACGTCTCCACACAATTGCTCAAAGCATCGCCCGCCATAGGTGAGCCCACTGGCTTGCAGTCCATCATGTTGAAGCGCTCCAACATATCTAAGACATATTGCTGCTGTCCAATCATGATGATGCGGTTGCCACGATCACGCTCGATTGTCATGCCAAGCAACCAAGACACTGGACCGAGGTCTTGCACGTTGAACCCTTCGTCGAAAGCCGACTTGAACCCAACGATGAAGCTACCCGTTGATCCGACGATGATGCTGTCGTACACGTACAACACCAAGACATAATGCTACCCCTCCTTGATGAAGACGTAAATGCCGGGATCAACCTTGGATTAGCTGAAGCCTCCCCCCCGTGGGAACTCCCGGACAACCCTAACAACTTTACCATCGAACCCCGCGGAGACACCTACCTCACCCTTGCCGACATGATCACCCGTGACACATTCGATAAAACTATTAACTCGCTCGGCACGGGCAAAGCCCCCGGCCCCGACGGTATCCCTAACCAAATCAAAATTCCTACCCCCGGCGACCCGCTCCGCCCTATTCTCTCTCCTCTCCCTCCTTGCCCACAAGTCCTACACCCCTCGTGAATGGTGCCATAGCACCACATGCCTCCTCCATAAGAAAGGTGACCCGACCCTCCTCGACAACTACCGCCCCAGAGCTCTCATGAACAATCTCCTCAAACTCTGGACCGCACTAATCAAGGATGCATGCTCAAAGTAAGCATTCCCCCCACCACCATCCACCCCTCATGGATTCCCCTCCTTACCCTCCACCTCCCCCGCTTCCCCTCCAACCTCTCATCCGGCATCCATACCACCCACACCAACCCCCCTCTCATGGCACCCACCACACACATCAATACTGAATATCTCTCACCATTAGATCACCACTACCCTCCATGTGACATCACACGCATCATTTCCAAACACAAGGACACAGAATACGGCCAAACCCAGTACATGGTAGAATGGCCCCCGGAACACCTCACGGAGTGGGGCATTCAACTCCAACTCGACGACGGCTTCCGCCTCATCTCCTCCACCCCCACATCGGTGTGTCTCCCCATGCCCTCCCCCACCACATGCTCCATCTGCCATGACCCCCATGCACACAGACCCATCCTCCACATGTTGCACGTGCCCACACTTTGCCGTCCATTCCCAATGCCACCCCGCTCAGGGAGCCGCCACTTGGCAATGCGACTTGTTCGCCCGCGGCCAACACCACGACTTCACTTGCCTCCACGAGGTCCAGTGGGCCCCTTGCCTACAGCTCCACGACACCATCAGTGAGACCCCCTCCGGCCCCACCGCCCTCACCGCATTTAACTCAGGCTTTGTCCCCTCCACAGCACCCATCCTACCCGAACCTTGACCCCCCATGGACGCACTCCCTCATCACATTCAACCACGACCCTATCCACCCCGACCTCGACATGCTCCCCACCGGCAAATTCTCCATACGTGCCCACCCAACACTGCATGACACCACCATCCTTTGCACCCCCGACGGCCGCGCGGTCACTACCCTCAAGGGCCCCCGCGTCCGTCACCTATTTCAACTCTTCCGCCCCGGCCTCACGCAACACTCGTTCGACGAGGAGGTCTACCACCTCATCACTCTCCTAGGCTCCCGTTCAGAAATCCACTCACCAACACCCGCCACCACTACGCGCAACAGATGGGCCACTACAGAGGACCTACACACAGCACTCCGCAACACATTTCACATCCAGACAAAACTCTATTCAGACCCCTTCAAAAATCACTCCACTCTCACACCTATCACTCACTATACCCCAAAGAGATAGTCTTCTCAACCAGCGGCAGCAACGCCCCACACACATGGCACGGCACCAACATCGCCAACCCAGAATACGACCACGAATGCATGCGCCGCGCCATAGAACGCACAACCACAAGCGCCCACTCTACAGCCTCACACACACCCAGCACCACCATCCTCATACTCCCCCGCTCGAAACACGCACCATACCGACATTCCAAATACATCGACTCCCCATACACCCACCACCTCTACACCGTTCTCAACGACGCAAACACCTTCCTACCCCCCGACCAACACACATGTCACCCCACACCCACCCCGTTCGGCACACGCTGGATAGTCGACATCTACCTCGTCGCCAACCCCCTCGTACTCTCCACCTTACCCTCACAGACAGCCATGACCGCCCTCCACAACACACTCGAGTCAATCTACAACACACACCTCCCCAACCCCACCATCATCATCCCACCTCCACACCTCTTCGACACCTACTCACCCCACTCGGCAGGCACCCCCGCGCTTCAGCTTGAACACCCACTTGGAATCTACGAGTTTGCGGCCGGCAGGACAAGGGACCAATGTCCAGGTTTTAAGAGATACAAGTGAGTCGTACTAGCTCTTGAAAGCTGCCTCCCACTCCCCCGATTGGGGATTCCCTAGCGCTTGCTTGTATGACATAGGCTCTTGAGCAATCTAGTTGCTGGCTGACTTAATAGCTGCGGCACTTCCCGCAGTCCATCCATCCCCCGAAGCGCCCGTTGAACGAAGATTATACCTTGGACTGGGTACGCATTGCTGTGGTGCGGCAGTGGATCGAAGATTATACCTTGGACGTGGAGTCTGCCCCGAATGCATGTCCCGTTCATCTTCCGTCGACCCGGAATATTTCAGCGACTCCCGTAGCGGCGACTCCCCCGAAGGTGTATCCCGTTCTTCGCTCCACATGGTGTGCGGGATGATGTCCTCTTCATCATCATTGCGTTGCTCCGCATTGCTCTCCCCCACGGAGAGGACAGCAGCCTCATCAAACACCACTTTACGGCTGCTCACCACCCGACGAGTAGCAGGATTGTACACCAACCACGCCGGTGATTCGGAAGCGTAGCCCACAAAGACACCCTTCCACGCTTGATCGTCAAGTTTGCGGCGTTGGGACCTGTCAATGTGGACATAGGCCGGCCAGCCAAAGACCCGCATGGAGCTCAAATAAGCTCGTCTATCGGTCGCCAAGGTGAAAGGTATACCGCCGGCTCCGCTACTATGCACACGGTTGCGGATATGCACCGCAGCGGCCATCGCTAGAGCCCAATACGATTTAGGCAGCACTGCTTGCCGGATCATTGACTGCGCCATCGGGACCAATATCCCCCACTGCCGCTCAATCCGGCCATGTTGCCAATGCGCGTAAGGGGCAGTGATCTCCACGGCGATGTTGAGCTCATCCAAGAGGTTTCGGAAGGCAGCACCTAAGAACACCGTGTCATTGCCCACCCGAAGACGACGAGCCGTGTGCCCAAGAGAAAGGTTGGTAGTCAACATGCGACGGAACGAGGCGGGAGACTCATCCTTGGAGCGGACCGCATCATGCAGCATGAAACGGCTCCGGAAATCAACCGCACACAAGCTGTACCGCCGTCCTCCCAAGAATGGAACACTCATAGGACCGCAGCAGTCTATGCCTAGGACCTGAAAGACAGCAACATTCCTGTCAGCCGGCTCACGCGAGATACGACGGACGTGCGACTTACACACAACACATGTCTCACAGAAGCCCAACTTCTCCGACGCAGAAAACGCCACACCCTCCACCTGAGTAGCCAAGAGCCCGTCCAATTGCGACTCGCCAAGGTGACCGAGTCGGGAATGCCACAACCGTTTTTCCAATGCCGAAGTGGCGACCGAAGCGGTAGGATTTGGCGAAGCAACCCGCGCGGTCAACCACACCAACAAATGCGCGCGCTCCAACGGAACCAGCACGTCACCACCACGACCGGCATGAAGACGAAGGTGGTCCACGGGATCAGCTAACACCACAGAATGACCTTGTCGCCGAGCTTGGGTGAGGCTGAAAAGCCGATGGTAAGACCACGACGCGCGACGGGATAGCTCAGGAACGTGGAGCACATTCTTCAGCATGGTAGGAATCTCCACTCCATCGTCAGCCTTCACAATGATGCGGACCGAGCCCACGCCAACAGCGCGGGCGCTGATACCCTTCACCCAAAGCCGGTTGGTGAGTGCTCGATACTCACAGAAGTCACGGCGCACACTAGTCATGTGATGGCTGGCGCCGCTGTCGGCCAACCACATCCACATTTTCCCATCGCGCTCGAACATGTGTCGAGCCTCGGAGAATGGCCTCGCAGGGGTGGCCGTCACGTCCATGACCGCCGGAAAAGCAACCGGGGAGTCCACCTGCGCAGAGTTACCTCCGGTGTTGTTGTCCGGGCACTCGGACCTGCGATGGGCCTTCTTACCAAAGCCATAACAAACACCACGAAAAAATATCGCTTCGCTTCTGCCATATGAGGCACGACGAGTAGTCGCAGCTCCTTGAAGAGATTTCAGTTGGTCTTGGGGCTCGGAGACTTACCGCTTCAAAAATTTAGTCGTGGCGTCATCATGAGACGCTGCAAAAGCCGTAGGCGTTGGGGGCTCCGTGGTATGTGATTGCGCACGACTCTCGATGCGCATGCCCTTTTGACGAAGATCACGCTTGACGGTATCCATGTTGAGGTTGTGTACGTCCCACGTGTCGGTTATGGAGTGGTATTCGCTGCGCATGCCCTTCACCAAGCACATGATGATACGCCGGTCGTGGACGACGTCCCCAACTCGGGCAAGCTGTCGTTGCAGTCGAACTAACCGGTTCAAGTATTGAATGCCGCTTTCCCCGTCCGCTTGCGGTGTCTCCAAGTCATGCAATAGTTCCGTACACCGGTAAATACCATCGTCGTCATAATGATTGACTAACGCGGTCCATGCAGTGTGGCCGCATGTCTTGTCATCCTCGCTAACATTCTCGATAATGGAAAGATCGTCCTCCGGCAGCGCAAGAATCAATTTGGAGTACATGTCGACTTGCTGTTGAGAGGAAGCGGCACCATCCGACGACAAAGCCGGAGCCCACTTTTGCATCATGCCAAATGCACGGAAACGTTTCTTCCACACATCAAAATTTCGTCTCTCACCACTGAACTTCGGTAGTTTTACAGAGTCCATATCAGGTACGCCGGCTGCGCTCTCAAGAGCACCAGAAAATCAGGGAAATTACCACCAAGAAATGCACCAAGTACCGGTCAAAAGGCGGGCAACACGGCTCAAACAGGAGACGGCAAAGGGCTGACCGAAGACGTGGCTGTACTCCCGGAGTCTATACAGCCAAGGTAATCAGAAACGAGTCTCAGAAGGTCGGTCAAGTGACGTTGTACATGAGTGCTACTACACTTGTGGTAAGATGCCTTTCCAAAAATTCAGCAAGACCACTATAGGCTTTCACGAGAAAAGAAAGTGGCGGGTGACAAGCTCCAAAAGCGAATAAAATTCCAGAAAGCGCCAATTGAAATTGAAATCGAAATTGTTTACAACATGTACCGTACGCGCCGGTTTTTCACCAAAAGCTGGATGCGTCGGCTGCTGTTTCTGGGCCCTCCCAACTATGCCATACAGGGAACTCACAAGTCAGGGCTAGACCGTTAACCACCTTAATCCAACCTCTCCAATGTGGTTCGGGGGTTTTACACCCCCCCGGGGAGGTGTGCAAGTAGAGGCGTGGGCTGCGTGCATTTAGGGTCGTGCTAGGGGGCAATGTGCGGAGGCTCGGCGGGAGGTCGTGCGGGACTTGATGCGGTATATGAGTAGGAGGTGATGCAGCCATTGGACAGTATGCGTGTGGAGTTGTGCAAGGATGCGAGACTTGTCGAGGCGTGCTTTGGAGACGAGTTTATCAGGAGGGTCGGTGCGGGCGGTGAGTAGGGAGGTGAGACTCGTGATGGTGGAGGAGTGCGGTGTACCTGTGCGGCTCAGGACGATGGGGAAGATGTCATCCACTGTGCCTGGCCAGTGGCTTCTGATGGCGTTTGCAAGGGGTGTGTATTTGGTGCGTATAAGGTCAGCTGTGTGGGAGAGGTTATTGTCTGTGCAGTCCTTCCATTCCCCTATCTGAATTTTTTTGATGGATGCGTATCGTCGGCGACCGTTGGAGTGACCAACGAATCGGGGTTCGAGGATGCGGATGAAGTCATGTTTGTGTGCGGGGGGACGAAGCGGGGGGGGGGAGAATCTCAGGGGGGAGGACGGCGGGGCACGAGGTTAGGGAATCGGGCGAGAGACCTTCGTCAGGAGCAACAAGGCGGGTGGGCATGTGGGTGGGGTGAGGTGGGTGGCAGTCAAGTGGAGTGTGGGCAGGGGTGGGGGAAGCAAATGATTTTATGGGTTTGTTCCCGAAGTCTGCGGTGATGGTTTCCCAGCGGCCTCCGTTGTGGCGTTCCAGTAGGGAGAGTAGGAGTTGCAGCGCGCTGTTGTGGCGGTCCTGTCTTAGACCAGACATGGAGGGGCAGTTACCGGCCATCTGGCCGTTGCTAGTGAATTGACCACATAGGGGGCAGCGCAGGGTGGGGTTATGAGTGAGTAGGCGGGTGTTGTGGACTCCCCACAGGAATTCTTGTTTGTGTGTGAACTGGATATTTGTGAGGGTTGAGTGTTTTTTGTGGTAAGAGAAATCGGCGCCGTTCTTCGCGGCGCGGGCGAGGAGGGCTCCGTGTTTGGTTGTTTGCGAGAGAGGTGTGTGTGTGTGTGTTTGGTGCTGTAGGTGTGTGCGTCAGCTTTGAGGTTGGTGTATCTGTAGGGTATGGGGTCTCCTAGGGTTTGTGGAATGAGGGTGTATGGACAGGTCCAGTGGCTTATCGTGACCTCTGAACCTGTGGTGTATGTGGTGTCGGGTGGGTGACCATCCGCGACTAGGTTGGCGAGGGTGTCTGCGAGGTCGCTACCTAGGGAGTGGTTGTGGGCTTTTATTTTACCGAGGTGTGTACGACATCATCATCTCGCCGGCAACCAGCTCCAACCCTCCGCCCGGCAGCAGAAGCACTCTGTCCATTGGCACTAGCAGCTGCAGAACCGGCACCGCTGTCAATCCTCTGTCCACGGCCCGTGGCAACATCGGCGAGTCGCTGACTGGCACTTGTGGGAGCACCACTAGCAGCGCCATCACCGGCGGGATCTCTCTGTCCAAGAGCCCATGCCGCAGCAACCGGGCGCGGGCCAGCACAGGCAGGTGCATAAGCACCACCAACGGCCCTGTCACCATCCACATGTCTGTGCCCACAAGCACCATCACCAACACTAGCAGCCCGGCGCGAGCGAGCTCCGGCACCCGCAAGTCCCATAGCGGTAGCAGTAGCAACAGATGCAGCACCACTCGCCGCAACCCTCTGCTCATGGACGCTGGCAGCAACGGCCGAGCGCCTCCACCACCAACAGGTGCCAAGGGGTCTCCGGCAGCAACACGGCCAGCTCTCTGCCCATCACGACCACCAGCTCTTTGCCTATCAGGACCACCAACAGCAAGTTGCCACGAACCAACTCCGGCGGCTGCTCCAGCACCGACGGCCCCACCAGCAGGGGAATCAGCCATCACTAAGACCCCACATTTAGCACCTTCACTACCGGCAGCAGCGGCACTACCAGCAGCAGTTGCAGCAGCAGCAACACCCCCAGTTGTAGCCCTCCGCACATCAGCAGCAGTGCGCTGTCCTCCAGTAGGAACGGCAATCTCCGCACTCCAACCAGCATTAGCACGTGTAGCAGCATGAGCAGCTGCACCCCCCGTAGCAACACAAGTAACACCAACACCCCCAGATGCGGCTTTGCACACGCCATTCTCACCGGCAACAGCCGACCGCCGACCAACAGCCGCAGCAGAAGCAGCATGAGCAACGCCGGCAACAGCACGACCAATATCTCGACGTCCGCCGACTGCTGCAGCAACAGCAGCAGCGGCCGTGCGCCGACCAGCGCCACCACCACAACCACCAAGAGCAACGGCGGCACCATTACTACCAATGTCTCTACGTCCGCCGGCTGCTGCAGCAACAGCAGCAATAGCTGTGCGCCGACCGGCACCATCAACACCACCAACAACTGCAGCGACGGCGGCACCAACACGACCATTATCTCCACGTCCGCCGGCTGCTAAAGCAACATCAACAACAGCAGCCGTGCGCCGACCAGCACCACCGGCACCACCACCACCAGCAACGGCGGCACCAGCACTACCAATGTCTCTACGTCCGCCGGTTGCTGCAGCAATAGCAGCAACATCTGTGCGCCGGCCGGCACCATCACCAACAACAGCAACAGCAGCACCAACACGACCAGTATCTCGACGTCCGCCGGCTGCTGCAGCAACAACATCAGCAGCCGTGCGCCGACTAGCACCACCACCACCACCAGCAGCAGCAACAATAGCGGCACCAGCACTACCAATGTCTCTACGTCCGCCGGCTGCTGCAGCAACAGCAACAACAGCCGTGCGCCGACCAGCACCACCCTTAGCAGCAGCAACAACAACGGCGGCACCAGCACTACAAGTGTCTCTATGTCCGGCAGCTGCAGCAGCAACATCAGCAGCAGCCGTGCGCCGACCGGCATCACCACCATCAGCGGCAACATCAGTAGCATCAACGGCGGAACCAGCACTATCAGTGTCTCTATGTCCGGCAGCTGCTGCAGCAACAGCAGCAGCAGCCGTGCGCCGACCAGCACCACCGCCCTCAGCAACAGTAGCATCAGCAACACCAACGGCGGAACCAACACTACCAGTGTCTCTACGTCCGCCGGCTGCTGCAGCAACAGCATCAGCAGCCGTGCGCCGACTAGCACCACCACCACCACCACCAGCAGCAGCAGCAGCAATAGCGGCACGAGCACTACCAGTGTCTTTACGTCCGCCGGCTGCTGCAGCAACAACAACAACAGCCGTGCGCCGACCAGCACCACCCTCAGCAGCAGCAGCAACAGCAACAACAACGGCGGCACTAGCACTACAAGTGTCTCTATGTCCGCCGGCTGCTGCAGCAACAGTAGCAGCAGCCGTGCATCGACCAGCATCACCACCATCAGCAGCAGCGCCAACCGCAGCAACCGCGGAATCATCACTACCAGTGTCTCTACGTCCGCCGGCTGCTGCAGCAACAACAGCAGCAACTGTGCGCCGACCAGCCCCACCAGCAGCACCAGCAGCAGCAACAACGGCGGCATCAACACTACCAGCGTCACTATGTCCGGCGGCTGCTGCAGCAACAGCGGCAGCAGCTCTGCGCCGAACGGCACCGGCAGCCTCCCTCGAACCACCGGCGGTAGGGGCAGCCCGCCGCCCACCAGCGGTAGCCCTAGCAGCCCGCCGCAGAGGAGCAGGTTTTTCCGGCCGACTCGTAAGGGGGCGACGGACGGCGCAAGTGGCGCGCACGACAGATGCCCAAGAGCCACCGAGGGGGGGTAGAGACAAAACATAGCGAAGAGGGCGTCGCGCATTGTGACGAGGAGTAGCGCGGCGGCCCGATGCGGAGGTACGGACAAGGAATGCGGGGGGGGACAGCAGACGACGCACGGACCGTAGCACGGGCCCGACGAGCAGCAGAATCGCGACGGGGAGGTCCAGACGCGGAGGACCGGGCGAAAGGGAGAAGAGGAGAAGGAGAAGCCGGTCGGGACAGCCCGGGAGCAAGACGCGAAGGCCGGTCAATGGCCCGGTCGTCGGCCATAACGAGGCCCCGGGAGCAGCGTTGATCGCTACAAAACACGTAGAGCCACCCCCTCCCCGGCCTCCCCGCTACGAACATGGAGGAGGGAGGGAGGGTAAGGAGCAGGCGGGGGCGACAGCAGGCGGAGTCGCTGTTTTTTCCAAATAACAAATATCACATTTGTAGTAAGAAAATCCAATCCAACTGATGACAAGGGGACACACCGAAAGACATACAGACTGACATACAGACACACACACACACAAACACAGATTTTAGCAAATAGATGTAGTAGGATTATCACTATTCTCCGGTATATAGTGCGAGATACGTATATAGCAAAACCCTTATTTTGGACAACATTTCAGGTAAAATGGCATTACGTCATCATTACACCAGGGTTTGAGGCGCGGTTTCGTTCAAGAGAAAGCCCTAGTCCTAGCCTAAGTACGTGCAAAGTTTCAGCCACTGATTCCGTTTATAGCGGTGCTGTCGGTTGTGACAAGATGAGTCGGTGAAGATGGGCGAAAACTGCCGGTGGCCCTATTTTGGACAACAACTCCTGAAGCTCAATACAATGACCTCATACGCCCCCCCAAAACACTCCAAGCTGCCTACAACTCTTCAAGTAGCTTGGCTAAGCCTATGGGAGCACGTTCTTCAAAAGGAGGCTCGGCGGAAGGCGAAGACTCGCCACGGGAGCCGCCACGATGAGGTGCGTCCATGTCGGTACCTCCCGCTCCTACACCAAGTTTCATGCTTTCACTCGCTTTTGTTACTGACAATAGGACACTTGCGCCGTTCTTGATAAGTGGGGTAGGCTCGTAGATAGCGGGGCTATTGTTTTGAGTGTTGGTGACGTCCTCGAGAGCCATACGCTTGGGTGCTTGATGGGTTGCCATTGTAGCGTGTCGCTTGCGGGCCGCAACGGCATCTGCCTTTTTAGTGACCACCCGGTTCACGAGTTCCTCTTCACACTCCCCGCACATAAGCTGCACTTCAACCACAACGGCCTCAATACGCTCCAAATCGATTGTTGCGTTGCCGCAAAGTGTCTCTGCATCAGCGTATAGGTTAGGGTCCGTGTTCTTTGGGTGGTCCAATGGCTCCTTGCCCGCGCATTGTAGAAGGTAGTCGTACTTGTCGTGATAAGTATCAATAGTCGAGCGGGCACCCTCCACTGCATACAACAGGTCAGGAACGCCATCCATATGCTTGTCTGCCTCTGCCTTGACGAGTGTGCTTTTCTCTTTTGCTATGATTTTTAGGGCGGCACGTACGGGACCGGGTTCTCCAGCGTCGGCAAATTCTTCTGCTCGCGCGATGAACCTCCCCACCTTTCCCCTGATTATTTTGCAAATGATATCATTTGTTGTAAGACACTATCCAACTGAATGATGCACCACCACAGATTGCACAAGGGCATCCTCTTGCTCTTTCGTAAGTCCACTTCGTTTGTCAAACTTAGGTTTTCCAAGGTCGGGGGTTTTCAGGGTAGGTCGGAGGGTCGGCCATGGGATACCGTGCTTTGCTGCGATTGCAGAGAGATAGTAACCTTCAGTACCGGCCTTGCCACTCGTAATTGCTCGACGACCTTCGTCGACTGGCTTGGCGAGGCTTTCTTGAATGTAGGCTCGATATTTGCCACGAGCGGGAAGGGAGCCACTGCCCATAGCGGAGATCGATAGCGAATAGCGGGGATCGCTGCGAAGTCGACGTTGTTGTTGAAAAATTTAAAAATCGAAAAAAGGGGGGCTGTATGTACCGAGACCCAAACTGCGGCAAGCGGGCGCACCATGAGCAGATACGCGCGACAACCGACAAGAGGCTCGCCAAGGACTTGTATGACGGGTGGGTGGGTAGTATGGGGAGATTCAAGCCACTATTAAGTCATTTGCACGCTTCTCGAGTGGGTTGGTCGAAGTTGATAGGTGCTTTTGGTGCGATTTGGTTAGCAGGTCCCATCACATGCGCTCTCTCTACCGACCAACGCGACGAGCTCGATCAGCCGCCAACACAGCCCCATCAGAGGGTCTGTGAGGGGGTTCTATGATAGGGTTTGCGTCTTGAAATGACCTCGTCCAGGCGGGCTAGGGTAGGCCTAAACCGCTATTTGTTCAAAATAGGTTCATGTCCAAAACATGGGTTCTGCTATAACGCGGGCAGAAAATCTTGCCCGTTTTCTCTGCCCGCCGGGTATCCCGTACCAGTATTTTCTGCCCGCTGGGTATGCCGTACCGCTATACGCCCAGTATACCCAGGTATATTCCGCCCGGGCAAAGCACGTGGACTCAGCCGGGCAGAGAATCTGAGTTGTTGTACTTAAAGCTAGCGACGCCCTCGTATCAGCTTTAGGCATACGTGAAATTAAGGGTTTAATGTACTGAAATCGCATGTCACACTATTCCAGGGCTGACGGGGATGGTACTACTAGCGATACTTGTATTTCCATAGGTACATGTACCCGTACCCGGTAGTCGAGACTGGTATTTCTGATTTCAGCCGCCAGATAGGCAAGAGTGTTGGTATAAATTAATTCAATTTCTTACAAGACAAAGCATCACGTTGGTTTTAAGCACGTGTCTGACTGCATGCCTATTATTGTTGTACCCAAAATATTTTCAAAAGAAAAAGCAGCGGAGACCACCAAGTAAAAAGAATAAAAGAGGGAAAAACCTAAGCCCGAGGAAAAGGACGGCATGCCACAACATCAGCACCGCCTTCATGCAAAGCGCCTCGGAGATAGGAACCCAAAGTACCATGAAGAGCAACAAAAAGACGTTGCATAAATTCTCGCCACACACCCCCCCAAAAACAATGGACCTATTATTCAAAACGATGACTCTGAAGAGCATAGGTACCACAGTTTCAGCTCGCCCTTTCGCATTGAAGTCGCTATATAGCTGCCTAGGTAGAACACTTTGGCGCTTTCAAATTTTCGTTGTGGCCGCCTCGAACACCATCGCGATAAGGGAAGGATAGATATGTACGCCTACAAACGAGTATCAACGCTACAACTAGTCGCCAGGCCGGCAGACATGTGTTCGCGGTGATGCGCGACTGCGCATAGCTACATGAACTCGAGAACCCCGACGTTTCGGACATTGTTCACATTTAACAATCGAGACCCACGCGAACGGTAGCAAGTACATGGTAAAGGCGCAAACCTACGCGAAAGTTCGGCACACACAACACATTAATACTCGACGTGTGGGAATTTACATTTCTTTGCGGCCGGGCCCTTTATTCGACGCGTGGAATCCCTCCGATAGCGCATCCCATGCCAGGCGATTGTCACTTCGGCTTGAATGCAATAGCGTCTTATCAGTTTATCAAAACAACTTGGCAAGGGCCGGAAGTCGTATGGGTAGTTATGCGCGAGAAAGCATTGCGAAATTATTTGCGTCACTACTACTGACTTGCTTATTGGCTTAGATATGGAGTGTCACACGTGTGTCATTGACAAGCATCATGGCACGCGGGATCAAGCAACACCGGAACTCCGCATTGAACATATGGGACATCTATGTGAACATACGTCCGCGTGTTGTTAGGGGTGAAGAAGGCTTTCATCCTCTCAGCCTTACTACTACATAATCTAATATTTTCTTCACTGCTTTCAGTGCAATACATTCGTCGGGTGCACCGATTTTGAAAATGGCATTATGGTTGGCATCATCATATCGTCTTATTTGTCTTCATGTCTTGTTGCCAAAATTTGATAATGCTCGCGCGTGACCTTTCGTTATAATGTGAAATATGCAGTACAATATGTTCATGTCTCAAAGAGCTTTAAGCGTTCTTGCTGTATCTTATTTATCTTTTAACTGTCGCCAATTGGGGCATCTTTGCAGAAAATAAACTCTAGTGTCAAAAGTTGCATTATATTGTATCCCCTTTTTTGCCATCATAGCGAAAAAGTGGATATCGGTCACCACAGAGAAAATTCGAGACCATGGAATTGAAAAGATGGGATCTATTCTTAAAAACACACGTCAACATTGCAAGGTGTGTTGTTGTTGCTATGCGTGCCAAAACGATGTATTTTATGTTGCTGAACGTGATTAAAATGAACATAATAATCTATAGTTGTTTGCGTTTTGGATCTACAGACAGCGAGTATGAGGTAGACATCTTAGCGGTCAAGCTTCTTTCATCACATGCATGTCATAATAAAAGAGTGCAACACCAAACTTCGTGGCATAAACGGGTTTCCGGAAGAGGTGACAAGATCAATGTACAAGGACTGCATATCCTGGTAAAGCTTGAAGATGATTGCGAGACCTGTCGATTGTCGCGAGGAAGAAAGAGCTAGTGCCAAGCGCTTCTAGCTCAGTAACTCACCGTCGGCAACATTGTCCATCCTTCAAGCTTGCGGGGCGGAGTACCTTGTCAAAACCGAAAGAAAATGACAACCTCCGTGGTAAGTTATTTTTTATGAAAAGTAACGACAAATTTTGATCGACATTGTTGCACTATGAATAACGGCACACTCTATGTCTCTCTCACAAACGCACATACACACATAAACACTTTATACACACACAACTCTCTCTCTCTCTCTCTCTCATTTCTCTCTCTCTCTCTCTCTCGCATGCATGCATGAAAAATATAATGTCGAGTTTACCGCATGTACAAAGCGTAGTTGGCATCCAGCAATGATAGGGATGCAGAAAATTGAATGTTAGAAAAACCGAAAAGGCTTTCGGAGACTCGATAGTCACAAACTTCTCGAATAAGAAATGGCCGGTAAGAGTGACAGGTTAGATTGTCTGCGCGGCACTTAAAACAGCCCCGCAAGTTGACGCACGCTAGCATCTCCCCATCCTTCCTTGAAGCATGGCGGCCACCCCGCCCTCATGTTACTATAATTCACCCTTGGTTTGGCATGCTTTGAAAATGAAAGCGGTTTTGCGATGAATGGCACATTTCAATATTCATCCTACTAGTGCCTATGTGATGAAAATTTTATTATGCGAGATCGAGCAGATTCGAAAAATGTATAGTCTAGTTGAGTTTATAAAACAACATTTCCCGTCGGGATAATAGCAGTAGCATGTTAAAAAACGTCCCTTTCAAGCTTTATTTCCAATGCGCACCTCATTTCCTATGTGCCAGTTCTTTCTGCAATGCAGCGCCGCTTGATTGGGAATGTAAGAGCTTCTCTTTGCATAAAATTAACTGGCCTCTGCCTCACCGCCCTACATCAGACCTAGGATACGGCCTCCCCTCCCTCAAAGCCCACGCCGCACAACTCACAGTTTGCCACCTACATAAAATCATGAACGCCCCAGGCTATAGAGGCCACATGGCCCGCGCACACATACGCACCCTATCCACCACGTACTCCCACTGGCCCTCGGAATCCATCATGTCAACCTATTACACCCCACCCACACAAAAGTGCTTAGTCAGAGCTCAACGCGATGCGGGCACCCTTTTCCACAACATCCCTCCACTCTCCCTCACCAACCCTATCGCCTCCACAATCCGCGCCCACTTCACCACTCAAGACAACGCCCTCCTCGCCTCACTCCGGGACAAAGCCACACACATCACCGACCCTCACACATATAAGCAAGCCTACTGCGACCCCTCCCCGCAAAACACACGCCTCCCTCCTACCCCGGCTCACCCCCCTCTGGAAAAATAACATCACCTCGTGGCCACAAGTCCTCCTCAGAGCTTCCTCATCCTCCTTCATCCTCAAATCATGCAAATTCATCACCACACTCACGGGGTCCACCACCCCACTCTCAGTTCCCATCCGCCTCTTCGCCGCAATCCTTACTGAACCCCTCGATACTATCCACAACCGCCTCCCCATCACAAGCCACACTACCAACCAAGCATCCCCCCCACCACTATACACCCCTCATGGATTCCCCTCCTCTCCCCTCACCTCCCCCGCTCACCCCCCACCCTCTCATCTGGCATCTACACCTCCCGCACCACTCACCCCACCCCCACCGCACCCACCACACACTTAGACACAGAATACCTCACCCCCTCAGACCACCACTACCCCCCCTGCGACGTAACACGCATCATTTCCAAACACAAGGACACAGAATACGGCCAAACGCAGTACATGGTTGAATGGGCCCCGGAACACCTCACGGAATGGGACATTCAATTACAACTCGACGACGGCTTCCGCCTCATCTCCTCCACTCCCACATCGGTATGCCTCCCCTCCCCCTCCCCCACCGCCTGCTCCATCTGTCATGACCCACTGCACACAGAACCCTCCTCCACCTGCTGCACATGCCCGCACTTTGCCATACACTCCCAATGCCGCCCAGCTCAGGGACCCGCCACATGGCAATGCGACTGGTGTGCTCGCGGCCAACAACACGACCTCACCCACCTCCACGAAGTGCAGTGGGCCCCATGCCTACAACTCCACGACACCATCAGTGAGACCCCCTCAGGCCCCACCGCCCTCACCGCATTTAACTCCGGCTATGTCCCCTCCACCACACCCATTTTGCCAGAACCCGGAACCCCTCCGTGGTCACACCCCCTAATCACATTCAACCACGACCCCATCAACCCCGACCTCGACATGCTCCCTACCGGTAAATTCGCTATCCACGCACAACCATCACTCCACGACACCACCATACTCTGCACTCCCGACGGCCGCGCAATCACCACCCTTAACGGCCCCCGCGTCCGCCACCTCTACCAACTCTTTCGCCCCGACCTCTCGCAGCATACGTTCGAAGAGGAGGTCTACCACCTCCTCACCCGCCTAGGTTCCCGCTCAGAAATCCACTCACCCACACCCGCCACCACCACCCGTAATAGATGGGTCACTAGAGAAGACCTCCTCACAACTCTCCGTCACACATTCCGCATCCAGACAAAACTCTACTCCGACCCCCTCAATAAATCCCTTCACTCCCACACCTACCACTCCCTCTACCCCGAAGATATAGTCGTCTCATCTAGCGGCAGCAATGCCCCACACACCTGGCAAGGCACCAACATAGCCAACCCCGAATACGACCACGAATGCATGAGATGAGCCATGGAACACGCAATCACCAGCGCACACCTCACAGCCCCTCACACACCCAGCGCAACCATCCTCATCCTCCCCCGATGGGAACACACACCCTACCGCCACTCCAAATACATCAACTCCCCATACACCCACCACCTTTACACCCTCCCCAATGACGCAAACACCTTCCTACCCCCCGACCAACACACTGGCAACCCCACCCCTACCCCATTCGGCACACGATAGATGGTCGACATATACCTCGTCGCCAACCCCCTCGCACTCTCCACCCTCCCATCACCCACTGCCATGACCGCACTTCACAACACTCTCGAATCTATCTACGACACTCACCTCCCCAACCCCATCATCACCCCCCCTCCTCCACACCTCTTTGGCACCTACTCACCCCACTCAAACCAACCACCCACAAAACATACCTGCCTTTGCCCGAAATAGCATATAGGGTAGATCCATAATAATAGGAAGTACTTAATTCACGTACATAAAAAAATGTACAAGTCGGAGCTAGCGCTTAGCGTTTTTTAGGCTGCACCGGTTTTGTGTACTCGAACGGGGTAACGTCGTCACCGTGTCGAGCAAAGTTCGTCTGGTTTTCGAGCAAAGACTTGCCACTTTGAATCACACCTGAGCAAGGCTAAGCCTAATTTAAACCTGCGTCGTGAAGAATGTCAAAGGGGGCGTCACAAGCTTCGGCGTTAGGCTTTGTTGCTAGGGACAACGTACAGTGCTGCGCATGCATCAGCGACATGTCAACAACAAAACCAACGGAAACTCCCTCAACACGAGATGGAACCCGATGTATTTGCAACTTTAAGTGGTGTGGGTTGCCTGTGAAGGGCTTTGCCATTCGGTGTAGCGTTTTTGGGGATAACCTCGGTACATTGTTGCGGCGGCATCTTTTTCGCGATGCGCCAGAGTCGCGCATTCAGCAGATACTTGGCGCGCCAAAACAGTTTCGCGTGCACACGTCGCACTTTGCGGCATCAGATGGTTGCACATTGTATGGGAAGCCAAGCATTAAAGCTTCGGCGGTTCCTTTGTGCAAGGAGGCAGTGATGGCTAGGTGGGTGGAGCTTGGTTGTGTCGGCGTCCCGGTTGCGCATGCCGCGCCAGCCACAGAGAGCTTTATCCGCCCATCGTCTACCCGCCCCCTGAAACATGCTTCTCGACAATCTATGGCAAGAGCGGACAGTCCCGCCATCGTTCTTCCACGTAGACGCACCCGTGATGAGATTGAGGCGCTGCATGAGGGAAACTTTTTGGAGATGGTTGCTATGAAGGAGGAGATAGAGAGATTACACCGCCAACTACAACACCAGTCATTTTCCGTGGCCATAGCGAGAGCGCAAGAAGAGGAGGCGAAACTCAGACTCCGTGCAGCCAACCTTCGTGTCAACGAGCTCGAAAGCAAAAACGCTAGCTTAGAAGCTAGCTTGCTGGAAGCCCAAGCTGACATTGAGCGCGTGGCAGCGGAGCTCGCTGACAAGGCGGCCAGGCTCGGCGGCGCTAGGCTTTCGTGGCATTCGGTCACCTCGGCGGACGGGAGCTGGCGCCATCGCATCACGGAGCTTACTGGCTTGGGATTTATTGAGGTCCTTATAGACCTCTATAACTTGCTGAATTGGAACGGGCAAGCTGAAGCACTAAAACTTTGGAATGGGAGGCAATCATCGGCGCGGATGGAGGCCGAACGGAGTGGCACCTCCCAAAGGCGGAGTGGAGGACACCAAGACAAGGTGATTAAGCCGCAAGACGCTTTTCTTTTGACACTCACAAAGCTCCGCACCGGGTTATCACTCAGATATTCCGGCCCATGTTGGGGGCTTGGCTAGAGCTTTCCCAACATGGGTTAACTTCATGGCGCACTTCTTCAGGTACGTATGGATTTGTGCTTTTTTTTACTCCCATTAAAAACATAAGTGCACATACCATGGACAAAGCATGAATTTTTAAAATACTATCATTGGCATGTGCAGGTACCATTATCCACCACCCAAAGCGGAGGAGTTAAGCGGGAAGTGCTGAGATGCGTGGGAGGCTGTGTATGGGAGCGTGCTTGTTAGAATGGTGTTGGACTGCACGGAGTATCGGATACAAGCGCCATCCAGCAAGAAAGCTGCGCGCACGGTGTAGTCAGACTACAAACAAGGCCACACAGCTAAGATTCTTGCCGCTATTGCACCGTCCGGGGCTTTCGTTTGGTCATTTGATGCCTTTCCAGGTCGTGTTTCTGACATCGAAATTTGTGAATGCTCTGGGTTTATGGATTTAGTGGAAGAGGGGGATTGTTACCTAGCAGACAAAGGTTTTGATGGTTTAGCTGCTTCATTAAGGGAAAAGCTAGCTAGAGTAGTAGGTCCACCCCGAAAGTTCCGGGGGGTTGCTCAGTTCACATCAAACGAGAGAGAACAAGGGGCGCTGCAGTCGAATTTACGTATCCACGTCGAGAGCCACTTTCCTAGGGTGCAAGCATGGGGAGTGTTTAGCCGCAAAAATATCTCTCTATTGTATGCAGATTTGATAGGCAATATGTTTTTGTGGTCAGCCACTTACGCAATTTTAGCACACCTTTGCATGTGGATTCTTGCTTTGGCAAGGAGATGGGCGACGATGAGGAGGCAACTTAAAAATCTATGTCACCCCTACTATGTAATGATTGGAGTTTGTGCCCAATATTGGCCTCTCGTGTCACTTGCAACGCATACTAGGTTCCCCATGTTGCCTCCAAAGCAGACACAGTGCCAATCACTTCTGCTATGCTTGCAAACAATTTCGCTTGTGCATCTTGAAAGCGTGCATCTGACGAGAAGGTAGGCCACGTGTCTTTATGACGGGCGCTCACTGGATCATACATTGCCCGGTCACCGCTCTCCTTGTTTGCTTCAATGACACGCGCACTGGTTTGGCCACGCTGCCGGATGACACGTCGGGATGACAATAGGAAAGGGATGCGGGACAACGGTGTCTTGACATCATAGGTCTCGCCGGCGCCAGGCTGGTTCCACTTGCATATCCTTGATGTGACATGGACGTTAACACCCTTTTCCGCCATTCTTGGGAGGTGGTGAATAGAAAAAAGTAGCATGGCCAAGTGTACGCATTGTGCGCTGCGTCCAACGGGACACTCGCAACTAGCTTGAAGCACTCGTGTTCAATGGGGATGCACGCCCTCGACCTTAATCACTGCCAATTGCGCCCAACATTGTAAGGGCGGGGCCTTTGCGATGCTGGAGCTTGCATTTGGAACAAAAATGTTCCGCGCGGGTGTCTTGACTAGCTCCGACGATGGATGTAACATCCACGCTGCCACCAAGATGGCACATTAGCCGGGGCAAGCGAGGCATCTCCATCACGCGGTGTAGTGCATCTTGGATTTTACCACCAAATGCTTGCATGTTACCGGCACTTGACACCACAAGATCAAAATAGTTTAATATCAACGCCAATTCTACAATAGGGGCATAGTTGCTGAGCTTTGCCTTGGTCACGAGCCACCTATCGTCAACGGGTAAGTCATCTTCTCTCGCTGGCACATCTTCAAATTCCCACCCTTGATGTGTGGAAACCGTTATTATAAAATATGGTGAAGACAATTTCCATCAGGGTCTCGCAACTAGACATGCTCACCCCGAGAACGCATGTCAGCCTCAGTGGCTAATTGGTTCGACACCACAACCACATTGAAATTGAAATTGAAATTGAAATTGAAATTGTTTACAACATGTACCGTATGCGCCGGTTTTTCACAAAAAGCCGGATGCGTCGGCTGCTGTCTCTGGGCCCTCCCAACTATACCACAACCATAACTTCCGCATGCCGAGAATTTGACAGTCCGATATCCGCCATTCCAGCTCTAGTGCGTAACCATCGATGCATGACGGATAGAGTAGGGTAACCTTGTGGCCAAGGTCGTAGAAGCAGTGAGGCACCATGTATCATATCCTTTGTAAGTAGGGCATGCAACATAACCGTCGCGACATGTTCGACGTCTGGCAATTGACAAGGCTCTCCTTCCGGAAAAATGTATCCCAAAGCCCGCTTTGTTGCCAATTCGTCCGGCACATACAAACCAAGGAACTCCCATTTTGCACATGCTTCCACACAGCCCATGCCAGTTTTGGAAACAACCTTTTTTGAGAGCAATCATAAGCGAGCGCATAATTAAAAGCTACAATGGCTTTGCTCGCAACATGTTCCCATTCAGACGCGACAAGAGAAGGGCTAAACTCCACAAGCGCCACGGCTAGGCATGGTAATGCTCCATCCAAAAAGGGGTGCGAAAGATTACACCCACGGCTAGCAGCTAAAGTGATAGCCATAACCGCTTTTTGGGGTCCGACACCGGGCACTTTCGTGCCATAATCGCAACCTGCCGCCAACGCGTAAGCTAGCAAAAATGGCGCTCCAAAGCGTGCTAACTCCCGGAGAAATAACGTGTCATACTCCATGGTTTTGGGCCATCTCTGTGGATTAAGTAGCCTCGCGTAGTCAACGACAAAGCAACGACCAGTACGCCACGATACCTTGAAGTATGTCCGCTTTATCCCGTGGACAATGAAGTCGCTATCGACAGTCCATGCGCTGTCGATGGTCCCTTGCGATGCCAAGTACGCTAGCTCGCTGTCGGCCTCGTTAGGTGCAACAAGATATGCCACTCCAGCACGTCGAAGAGCGTCAATGCAAGCAAGGGTCGCTGGCCATCCTAGCTTATGTGCCGCTGCTTTAGCTAGCGCATCTGGCGCCGCGCCATCGAACTGGACCTTCGCTATTTGAACTTGACGCCTTTCCGCTCTCGCATGGTTTGTCGGACTTTTTGCAGGAAACCGACCGCCGCCGTCGAACACCAAGACAATATTCAACCCCTTGCCAATCACAGCCTGTGCTCGCTATCGCAACGCCGTTCCGAGAGTAGTGTAGTCGTTGTTCATGATGTCTCTAGCATAGGCGTACCCGAGTTGGTGCATCCACACGCATGCGTCTACGCCGACAACATCACCACGAGCCGCTACATAGATGTTAGCTTACCGACAAAGAGGACCGAGTTGCGTGAGCAAGCTCACCACGCCCATCTGCCTATATATTGATGTTTCCAAAACTTGTGTTTGCGGGTTTGTTGTGATAGAGTTTCGAGAGAGTGCACCCAAAACGCAATGGACTACCGATGCCACGCCGAGTGAGTAAGCGCGTTACCGAACTTTTACAGTAGTTAAATAGCACTGAATTGGCGGTGATAGCCGCAGTCCGCTGGCGGTAGCTGAAAATTACGTAAGCGCCAGCTCCCATTTTCGGTTTTTCGCCATACACTGTAATAAAGTACATGCTCCCATATTATAAATCTGCCCTATAACAACCCGGTATACGGTATCATAGTCCGGTATCTAAAGATACGTAGGTGCGATTTAGAGGAAATACCAGTGTTAATGACAAGTATCACCAGATATTACTCGCTAATGTTGTAATCTTCCAGCGTCATCGTCGTAGACTATGACACTCTCGCCTCCTTAAGCAACAACGTCCTCGTTGTTGGTGTCGTCGGCAGACAACACAATTAATAGTAGATTAGGACCAGGAAGGGTCGAAAAAGGAAAATAATGTAGAGGTTAAAGCTCGCAACCTCGGCAGTGCTCATGGGCGTAGCCAGTAGGTCGAAGAAGAGTCTCGACGTAAAATCCATTAGTCAACTCCCATCGCGCCCGGTAGTCGTTTCTCCCGTAGCCATCCGTAGCATCTAACCGCCTTGCGTTGCTCAGCAGCTCGACTGTGACGATAACTGCGTAAGCAGCACCCTCTCAGGAAAGCATGCAGTTGTCGCAGCGTAGCGGCCTTGGGACTAATTGCGAACGGCTGTATCAAAAGTATCCAACGGCCCTTGTTTCAGCCTCCCTGAGGGCATCAACCACGATGCCAATTGGGGGAATCCCAGCCGTTAGATCATATCTAAGCTGCCTCGAGCCCTTGGGTTGTGTTGGTGAGCGTGCAATGGGCTATGGTCATCTTAGTCAAAGTGTCTCCCTATTGTTAGCAAGATCGCTAGTGTCCCATTCCACCACCCGACTACTACGACCCACCCCAGATTGCCACATTACCTAAGGACACCAATTGTGCCCCCCCAAGTGTCCCTTTAGGTCACCTTTGTCGATTGCAAGCGGCGCTGGCGCGTCGGTGTCGCGGTCGTGGCGATGGCAATTGCGCGCCCAAGGTGAGCGATGCGCGCAAATTTCAAACGCCGGCACCCACCCACTACTCCACCCTGCCTCTTAGTCGTACTCTAGCGCAGGCACTACGCCTCCGACAAGTCACAAATCCGCCTCAATCTCGCTACACGTCGTCGATTTGCTTCTATGACTGCGGCACGTGCAAATTTGTCACCGTGTGTTCCCGAGGTGGACGAGTTCCGCTGGCTCCGATCATCGCGGTGGCCACCGACGATGCCGATGAACCAGTCGCCGCCCTCACTCCATTGGAGGACCGGTGCTCCAACCGACGTGCTTGCCAAGGGCCCCTCCCGTTTCACAGCCTCTCGCACCCGGAACGTAAGGACTTCTATGATCGTGCTGCGGAGGTGGCGGTAAAGCGGCAAGAGCTATTGTACCTTGCGGCGGCCGGGGTGGTCGCCGCGCAGTTCAATGTCCGCATCGATGACTGCGACCGAAAGGCCATCAAGAACGCCGTCTCCCGCCGGGCTGCCGCTGCGAAGCAACTCGCCATCCTCAAAGCCTACGTTCCACCTTCCCTCTTGCCTCAAGGTCAAGAGAACGTGCTCCCTTATTCTTCGACGGTCACTGCGCCTGATGCTCTTGGTCACGTTCGGGGCGTCAACCGGAGCAAGTCGGGGCGGAAGAAGATGGACACCATCTCGGCAGCCGCTGACGCCATTACCAAGGGCTTCAAGGGGGCTAGCTCCCATCAAGAGTATCAAAACCTCATCAAGGAAGCCTGCAAGGTTGCGACGAGCAACAAGCTTCAGAACGGCGTGTCGTATGAGACCGCTGGCAAGTCGATGCGAGCCGACCTGCACGACAAGGGCATCTCCATCGGCCTGCGCACATGCACCGGTCACATAAAGAGAGCCATCGCGAACGACGGCGTTCCACTCACTCCACAAAAGCCAAGAGGCATATTCGTGCCATCGAGTCTTGAGGACCGCATTGCCACTATTGTGAGGTGGTTCCGGGATCGGAAGCACCCCGTGTTTTTTGACGATGTTAAGGATTGGGCGAATCGAGAGATTGCTGGCACCATTTACGCAGACAACTTTCCTGATGGGAAGGTTACCGAGGGATGGTACCGCGGCTTCCTTCGCCGTTAAGGCATGCTCACTGGACACCTGAGACCCCTTGGAGATGGCTCAACGCGAGTGGCTGACGGAGCAGAAACTGGTTGACTACTATGAGGTAGCCAAGGGTGTGCTTTTGAAGGTTGGTGTGGCAAGGGTCAATCCTGATTTCCAGCCCGATGTACCATACAATCAGGAAATCTTGATCACTCACCCTAAGCGCATCACCAGCTACGATGAGACGAAGCTAGGGATGGACTGCACCAAGGGCGGCAAGGGAAAGGGAGACATGATCGTTCGTGCTTGTCATGCAGATGATGGTGAAGGTGTTGTGCCGAAGACCACATCATGTGCGAGTGCAACCTGTGGCCGCCGTGGAGATGGCAAGGCACTACCCCCCATGATTGTGTTCTCCTTTGGGGAGACATGGGACCATGAATGGTCCCCCCACATTGTGTATGATGACCTGAAGGACAAGGATGGCAATCCTCTGCCCTGGCGCTACTAATGCAATGACAAGGGATCGATGACTGAAGATTTCCGTGTCGCCTACATGCGAGACATCATGTGGCCTGCCATGGGATGCCCACCACAACGTGACACCCACCCTGGCCAGCAAGGTGTTGTGATATGTGATGGTGTTGGTGTGCATGTTGGCATCTCTGTGTTGGAAGAGGCTATCAAGAGGGGGATAGAGATCCTGATGCGGGTGCCAAACCTCAACTTCGGGCTGCAGGGGGAGGACCTGATAAGCTTCCTCGTGCTGAAGGTATGCTGTTGTGTGCTTCCCATGTGCCCAAATGCATGCTAATATGCTATAATGTGCAATGCTATTGCATGCTACCAATGTGTTTGCATGCCATGAGGCTGAGACATTGCGTTGCAAATTTATTTGTTACACAGAGTGAGTGGAGGCCAGCCAAGCTAGCCAAGTTTACTGAGCTGAACCGTGGCAGGCGGATGGCTAGCCGCAAGATGAAGACGCTAGGCTTTCAGCACATGGTGCCTCTATTCTTTCCTTGCTGGAAGAATGCCTTCAGTGAAGAACGCAACATGAAGGGATGGGATCTAGAGGGATGTGTGCCATTCACCAAGTATCAGCTCTGGAAGTTCAGAGGTAAGCAAGGAACATCGTGAACAACACGCATCTCAAGTGGCAACCCATCCTCGCGCGCGTCCCAAGTTTCCACGCCTGCTCTTGGATTGTCTACGGAGCAGCAGCAACCTTCATCAACTCCCCGTGATGTCAATCCCCTTAAGCTGCCTGCTGATGTCAAGGATATGGTGGAGGCTGCCAAGACTGACATCGTGCCCATGTCACGCGCTATGCACGCTGACTTCGATGTTGGCGCTGAGCACGCGCCGACTGCGAGCGACCAACCGCAAGCACCGGCTGGGACAGACAACGCCTCCCTGTAGTCTTAGCTGGCATACAACTTGAAGCTCAGAGAGTGGGTCAAGGTGATGAGTGGTTACCTGGAAGCTGCATCAAGGGATGAGCAAGCGGACGCAGCCCGTCAAAGAGGCCGCGTATCAGCGAAGGATATGTGGAACCAAGTTGGGAGTGCAAATGGTGATACATCCATCGCCAACGCCCGTGCCATAGCTGATGAGAGGAAGAGGAAGGCTGATTCAGTTTTCGCAAACAAGCAAGCAGATGCGAGCAAGAGGCGGGAGTCCACAACATAGTCATGTGCAAAGGGGTGGAGATGCTAAAGCATATATAGCTGAGTGGCCCTGACTTCATAACTTAGCTAAAGGCCGACGGGCTGCGCGACCTCATCCAAGCCTACAACCCCCAAGCACCGCCCCCAAAAGGCCTGAAGGAAGCACTCCTTGCGAAGGTCTTCACCTTGCCGAAAGTCAAGCAAGCTCTAGCCGGCTACGCGGCCAAACAGTTAGTGCTCTCGTCCGCGGGCGGGCCGTCGGTGGCTGGACCGCATTCGCCGCGGACCGCGCCACCTGCCCCGACACAAGCACCACCGCCCTATGTGACCGAGCCAGAGTTAAGCTTCGAGTACATAGGCGACTCAAGCGACCCTATGTTAGAGGGCCTGGACACATAGAGGATGTCCAGTCGGTGGGTATCATCCGGCCATTGTAGGTATTCCGGCTCGAGCGGTTCTGCCGGTCCGGTCGAGCTTGTAATTGAGTCGTTAAGTGTCCCACTAGACCCACCTCATCGCATGTCCATAATGCACCCACTTAGCCACCACCAGTGCACATGTCCATCTGAAGGAGCGTTAAGGACCTCATAAGGAACATTTATTCCCCTTGGGTCGACCTTAGGCATGGCCTGTTCGAGCAAGTAGCAAAGCCCTAAGGGAATAACGGGACAGTGCCCATGCATTTAGTAATTTATGACGGTACCAAAAAGCCACCAATTCCAATTTCGTGTGCTGTGATGCTTCTAATCTAAACTACTAAATATGCCTATAGAATATTATGATATCGCAGCACAGCGACACTATAGAACTCTCTAGAGACTTCACCTCTAGCTAATTCTAGAACCGGTGCGGGTATAATTATTCATCACCCCGCGCTTCCGGTATTGGTACTAAATATTCTATTTGTACAATAATTCTAATATGACGAGCTCGCTCCTTTCGTCGCTATATGCTCGTCATGTGACCCTATCGCTATATACACTCCTCCACAAAAGTCCGGACATGCATTATGTTAAGCATAAGCTAGTCAAGAACACGCTCCCCTCTCACCACGTCAAGCACGACGATACCCGAGTACCACCCCATTGTAGGAGAGCCGAGAAGCAAGCAGTAAGCCGCCATCCGGGGTGGTTAGACCTCAGCTTAAGGCGAATGTTGTCGGTGGAGTTTGTCGAATTAATCCCATAAATTCCCATGAAATTGTCTGAACTACAGACGTCATTCTGAGCGCCACGCTTGGGCATTGCTCAAGCGCTCATACCAAGCTGCATACTTCTCTGTGCTCCACATAACCGTATTTTTGGGGGCTTTTTGGACGGGGTTTGGAGGCGTGGGTGCCGTGTCGAATGCGCAAGGTTTGGTTTGCGGGTGTGTGAATGGAGCACGGAAGTTCACGCCGCTGGCACGGGTGACTCTTTGGAAAGCAAGCGAGCAAAAACGCACATGGCGCAGGTTTGGATAAACACTGCACGCTGTAAACATGGGCGATTGGCTTAGGGGAGGGGCGAGGTCCAACTTGGCCATTGAGGACGCATCACGTTGACGGTGGTGTTTGGAATGCTTGGGTATGTGCTTGTGCCAACCACACCCGCCCCACGCGTGGCACGCGTCGGGAATTAGGCTCGGAGGTCAATAGGAATGAAAATTGGTAAACATGTATCGACAAACCCCGCACAAATCGTCTCAGGAGGTGAGCCGACTTCGATGGGTGTTGCTTGGCACTGCGGCTCAGTTGTGCCGGAATAATTTGGAAGTTAAAATAATTCATAACAAATCGAGTTGTGGGAATGAACTCCGGAGTAGGTTCGTTCGACGCGCATTGAAAAGACGCATCCAACGGTACCTGTTATTAAAAGTTTAGACCATATATGAGTAAGTTATGGTTGCTTGAACATTGTGGCTGAAAGCGGCTTGCCCTTGGGTTGTGCGCATATCGGTGGTAAGTCTACATACGCGATTTCTTGTGTTTCCCCCACAGAGGCCTGCCCAACACCTCCTCCCTCCGTCGCCTATGCATTATATTCGTGCGACCGTCGCATCAGCGTTCATATTGCGGCGTTGTACGCCCATTACTCTTTTCGTCTACCAAGCACGGTGACTGTTTGAAAGAGCGTGCCGCACGGGTGCGGGCGCGATAACCCCAAGTACACATGCCCGGCAGTGTTCGAACTCGCCCCTCGCAGTTGCCGGTGCATTCCATTTTGCGCGCCAAAGCATTGCCTGGGATTTCAGGATATTTGTTAATAAAATCGACGCATGATTACATTTTCTACTTGCGAAGGTGCGAAATCTTGTCCGGACTTTTGTGGAGGAGTGTACTATTATTATCATTATTCTAGTCCGGTATCTAAATATACGTAGGTGCTATTTATAGGAAATACCAGTATTGATGACAAGTATCAGCAGATATTACTCGCTAATACTGTAATCTTCCAGCGACATCGTCGTAGACTATGACAATGACGTTCAGCCGGCCTTTCGAGCGTTGGGTTGTCTCAATATTGGTCTCCGCTGCCTCCGCTCGCAGGGCCGCTTGAATCGCCTCGTGTAGGGTCTTAGGGTTTTTCAAGACAACCTCCTTATGAATCGAGGGTCTTAGACCGCGCTAGAAATTATGTACGTTATCTTCTTCATGACGGTGAGGAAGCTCCAATAATTGTTCTCGAAAAAAGTTCGCATACTTCATGACCGTGATTTTCTGTCGCGCCTTGTCCAAATTCAATCTCGCTTGTTCCGCCGGTGTTCTTCCGCGGAATTATAAGTCCAGTTAGGCATATGTGGCGGTTAGCCTCTGAAAGCTAAACGCTAGCACAAATCTGTTCTAGTCTGTCTAGCTCTGTGTCGTAAGATTGCAATTGATGTTGTCGAGAGGTAATTGATGAAAGATGTTTCACTGCTGTACTTGGGCAGTAGATGTTGTAAATGAACAAAGGAATTGTTAAAAGGTTCTGTCACCTCCCTCTACTGCACTGGGCTTAAATAGGTTTCAGCCCAGACTGGTTACGCCTGCAAGCTATGCTTACGTGTCAGGCGTTAGTGCTGTTCAACCGTCGTCATCTGCCTCGAGACGCGGCCTGCCTAGCATTGGGTTTCACGACGCGGCTCCTTCTGCATTGGAGAGCTCGTTCTGGCGCGTCATCTGGCTAGTTAGATTAATTATGCATATCTGTACGTACCGGGAGGTACTGGTCGTACTGTAGCATCAGCACCATTACAATATTGCAGTAGCGACGTACCCACGAGTATACGTCCGTCCTGTGGAAAAGCACGAATTGGAATTCGTAACGAGTACCTGTACAATGTCCTGCAATGTACTGTTGCAGGACTGTACTCGTCACACTCGTACCCTCCCCCTCTTGACAGATCAATGAGGTCGCCGCGAGGCAGACCTCCGTGGTTCTTGGCTCCTTTACTGAAGCAATTACTGGGACTCAGGAATGCGCGCTGGGTGAGCGTGCATAAAATCAATGTACGCCTGAGTCTTGGCGAACTTGCGCCATTGGGGCGTCTCCAAGAATTCTTGTAACGCAACTGTTCGATGCACCTCGTTCAATCGGTGCCAGACAGGTGGAATGTCGTCATCACTGAAATGCGTCATGAAGAGCAAATATTTGCCTCGTCGCCCAGGTAGCGACTTGATGCACACAGCAGAGATGTGTGAGATGTCAAACTCCTCGTCGTCTCCTTCAGGGACAGTCACCGGGACAGCTGGCCGTAGCAGAGCGGTAGAGCAGGGTCTTAAGTTGTTAACGTGGAACACAGGATGTAAGCGTACTGTCGCTGGAAGTTTTAATCTGTAACTGTGTTTCCCAATCTGCTCCTCCACTGAAAAAGGGCCAAGCTGTCTGTCTCTGAGTTTCCTGTTCGGCTGTCCTCGCAGAAAAAGATTTGCTGTGACGACTGACACCTTGTCTCCCTTAGCGAAGTGTGGCGCTGTAGACGGTTCTGTGCGCGCTTGCATCTCGTTCTTGTGTAGTTGTAACACTGAGCGTACCAAGCTGTGTACTTCCTGTAACAATCTCAACCGTTCTGTTGCGTCTTGCGAAAAAGGAATCGATGGTCGCATGCTGAAGAGCAGGTCAGGAGGCTCCTCAGGAGAAAAACCAAAGTTAGCCTCGAACGGCGTGTGCTCAATTCCAAGTGCACGCGAAGCGTTGTACGCAAACTCCACTTGCGGTAAAAGTGTCGACCAGTTGGAGCCATCATAGCAACAGAAGCAACGAAGAAGCTGCTGAAACGTGCTGTTCACGCGCTCTGTCAGTCCGTCTGTTTCTGGGTGTCGGCTGGTAGACATGTTTAGTCGCGTTCCAAGGCGTCTCCACAATGTCTGCCAGAAGGCGCTGACAAATTTCGGGTCGCGGTCACTGATCAGCACTCGGGGCAGTCCATGTAAACGGTAGACTCCCTGTAAAAACAAAGTTGCAGTTTCTTCGGCAGTAATCGACTCTGTGCATGGCAGAAAATGGGCCATTCGAGTTAGATGGTCTACTACAATCAGCACACTGTTAAAGCCGTTGCTCTCAGGCAAGTGTGTCAGGTAGTCAAGACCAACTGTGTGCCACGGTCTGGGTGGAACAGGTAACGGGTAAAGAGTCGCGGCCATCTGAGGTCGAATCTTCGCTCGTCGGCACACGACGCAGCGTTCACAAAAATCTTTCACATCTTGGCGGATTCGTTTCCACCAGAATCTGTCGAGTGCTTTAGCAAGAGTGCTAGCAACTCCTCTGTGACCGGCTGACGAACTTTCGTGCAGCTCTGCGATCAATTTCAGTCGGAGCTCAGAGTTCTGTGGAATACAGAGGCGATTGAGACGCCAAAAGTACCCGTCTCTGGCTTCTATCCGGCTGTCTCTTGTCCACTCACCATCGTCCCCATAAAACGAATCTCGTGAGAACCCCTCGCGAATGAGATCAGCGAACTCAGGGCTCAGCTGCAACGCGTCAACAGTCAGTGAATTTAACTGTGCGTCTTCAAACAGCAGCTGGGACTTCCGTCGTAATTCTCGATCTGACGGAACCTCGCCATCCCAAAATAAGGGTACTGTGGCCTGAGGTACGAAGTCTGGTCGCCGGCTTAACGGGTCAGCTTCGTTCAGAGCTCCCTTGCGATATGCAAGTGTCATCGAGCCCACAAACGGTTGCAAATCCCGCAGGTATCTTGCTTGCCGCTTGTTCAGCCTGTTGTTCGGTTGCCTGAGCAGGTGCCGCAGTGTGTCGTGGTCTGTTACGACAAGGAACTTAGAACAGCCTTCAAGATAGCACCTCCAATGCTTGACAGCTTCGCATACGGCCAAAGCTTCTAAGTCGTACGCAGAGTAAGTGTTACCACGCTCAGCTGAATTCAGCTTACGCGCCCAGTAAGAGACTGGTTGAAGACCGCCTCCTTGGTCTTGCAACAGGACTGCTGCAATCCCCACTGTGGAAGCATCTGTAGCTACGGTGAACGTCGCGTCCGAGCCGACCTCCGGAAGGATCAGGCATGGCGCGGAAATGAGCCGTAACTTGAGAGTCTCGAAGGCTTCCAAACAGGCAGGCGTCAGCGTAACCTTCTGTGGCTGGGACTTCCGCAGTAAGTCCGTCAATGGAGCCGTAAGGTCGCTAAAATGGTGTATGAATCTCGCATAGAAGTTGCAGAACTGTACGAAACTGCGAACCTCCTTCTGCGTCTTGGGCACTGGCCAGTCTGCAACGGCCTCGACTTTCTTTGTGGAAACCGAAATTTTTCCGGCTGACACAGTGTAGCCCAGATACTCCATTTCTTGCAATCCGAAGAAGCATTTCTTAAGGCGCAATTTCAGCCCTTCCTCCTTGAATCGCTGTAGCACTAGACGCAGGTGCTCCAGGTGCTCTTCCAGAGTTCGACTGTAGATACAGACGTCATCCAGGTAGACTGTCACGAACTTATGTAAAAAGTCGCGAAGTATGTCGTTCATCATCCTCTGAAATGTAGCTGGTGCATTACACAGGCCAAACGGCATGGCGACCCATTCCATTAAGCCATCAGGGGTCTGAAAAGCCGTCTTGTGAACGTCCTGATCACGCACTCGAACTTGCCAGAATCCAGAAGCGAGGTCGAGGTGTGTGTAAAAGTTCGCGTCCTTAAGTTCGTCCAGTGTGTCGTCCACACGCGGTAGCGGGTAAGCATCTTTACGCGTAACCTCGTTAAGACCGCGGTAGTCAATGCAAAGACGTAGCGAGCCATCAGCTTTTCGCACAAAAAGAATTGGCGAGCCGAATTCACTGTAGCTGGGGCGTATCAACCCAGCTTCCACTGCGTCTTTAAGCTGTCGATTAAGCTCAGCGCGCTCTGCGGGTGACAATCTGTTCAGACGTTGACGTCGCATCGGGCCAATTGTTTCAATGGGATGATCCCACTGTCGGCTTACAGGTGGAGAGTCGACAGGTCGCAGTAACTCCGGGAAGTCATCAAAGAGTAAAGACCGGAAGTTATCACGTTGTTCTGCTGTTAGTTCCTCTCCAGTGTGAAAGTCTGTCGTTTGTTCAGCGACTGACGTAAGTTCAATGACGTAAAAATCAGCATGACGTCCTCTGCTGCGGCGCGTCTTGCGCATGAGCTTCTGAACTTTCGTAGACGACAGGAGTAGACACTCAGGGCGTCGTTCCTCGAGTGTAGTCTCCACAGCTGTGCCGTCCATTAGTGTAAAAATTCTGGTTGTACCAAATTGTAAAGAGGCCTGTTCGTCATCAAGCCATGGTAAACCCAGGATTAAATCAGCTGTGCGTAAATCACGTAAGACATAAAAAGTCCGGTGAAACTCGTGTCGAGCCAGCTCAAAAGTGACGTCGCAGACTGTCGTAGAAGTCACTCGTTGTCCATTAGCGAGTCGAACTGGGGTTTTACTGGCAGACTTCCGAGTCTGTAAAGCAAAGCGTCGTACAAAGTCCTCTGACACAAAATCAAGTGTCGCAGCACAGTCCACTAATCCAGAAATGTGGTGTCCGCCATCAGGAGTTTTCACAGTCAGCTCAGTTCGAATTAACGGGCGAGCTTCCGTGAGGTCAGTCAGTAGGGCTGTAGCTGTCGAAGAAAATTGTCGCAGCGTAGCGATGGACTGTTCCGAGTCGTCTGTTGGTACAGGTACCGAGTCGGGTTGATCAGGTGCTGTAGGTTCTGGTGAGTCGTTAAACGCACAATCTGCGTCGACTAACCACAGCTGTACAGGCCAAGGGGCTGGAGCAACCACCTCCTGTTGCGCTGGATTCTCCAGTGACTGACGTGTAAAAAGCTGTGTCCTTGCTGGGAATTCTTGATAGAGTTTCCAGTGCTTAGTCACCTGAGTAAATTTCGCCCACTTCGGTAGTACAAATACAGCCATCGTAGATGTCGGAGATGTTCGACGACAATCCTCAAAATGCTGCGCAATCTGCTCAGCTAACTCCCAGGGTGGGTTGATGAACACCCTCTCTCCTGTTAAGTCTCTGTCTAGAATCGAGTCACTCGGCGAACAGTGAGGTAAGTCACCGTGCGAGTTAAGACCTTCATCATCAGCACATCCTTCCAACGTGAAGTTGAATCGTGCATGCAGAGGGTCAAAGACTGAGTCAACCAGTTTCCAATCAACTGAACGTCTGGTTACAGGTTTACGACTCTGTCTCTGCTTAGTCTGACGACGACGACCTGCTACTTGCGTTACAGGTGTCGCAACTGTAGTCGATGGAGATGCCGAAGGTTTATCGACGACCTCTGTCGCTAGCAGTGTCTCAGAATGAACAGTAGATGTAGCCGGCTGCTCCAGTTCATTTGTAGAACAGCCTTGCCACCATCATTGCTTCTTAGGTTGCATTGGTGCCTTGCCTTTGAACTCCGGGCATTGGAACAAACGGTGTCCCTTCTTGTGGCACTTGAAGCAAAGTCCTTCGTCCATGTGTCGCTTACGCTCCTCAGCTGTCATTGCATTTGCGATTGAATTAAAATCTTCGCGACCGGATGGTTGACCACGTCCACCATTGTTGCCACCACGACCACCATTGTTACCACCTCCACGTCCACGTCCGCGGCCTCGTCCTCGGCCACCCTTGTTACGTTTCCAGACGTTAGAGGCTTCCTCAAAAGGGTCTTCAAGGTTGCGCTTGCGAGAGGATTGGGTAGATGGTCCAGCAGCAGACCTTGCATTGCCTAATTCCGGCGAGTCTGTCACGACGTCATTCAGAAAGTTTTGTAGCTCCGCGAGCGTAATCTGGTAACCTAGTTGCGCTCGGTGTGATCTAGCCAGTCTCTGGAGGTCCACGTTTGCAAGACCAGTAATGAAGCGTACACACTGTACCTCCGCTGTCAGGTCTTGACGAGAACGGCGTAAGTAGTCGTTGTACTTCTTAGTAAAAAGCGCGTAACTCATCGTGTTGCTCTGTGTAAAACTTAGCAAAGCTTTAATTGCGTCATCCTGAATGTTCGGAAGAAACGTAGACTTGCGTATCTCCGCAACAAGCTCGTTGTACGTAGATGGAATTGGAGGATGATTTTTCCGGTTCAACCACCATCCACCAAGGAGTCCAGAAAACTGTGAAGTAACCCAGAACACTGCATCGTACGAGTCAGCTGCAATCCCAAGCATTACAAAACGCTGAGGCTGAGCTTCGAGCCAATCCTCCAGTACAGGTGGGTCTTGACCATTCTGGTACGGTGAAGTAATGGCAGCCTTACGCTGAGTCTCCGTAAGAGTCACTGATAGTCCTGCCAAGTTGTGGGTAGGCATCGGCATTCCCACTCGTAAATCTGTAGGTCCCACTCCAGTCAGTCGGTTGATGTGTCCAACAATCAGCAGCCAGACAGAACCAGAGTCGACCGTTGTAAACCGGGGGTACATGTGGAGCTGTCTCGGGATAGACGTGTCTTCATGCATGACTGGAACATGTTGTGTCATTGCTCGATAGAAAGATTCCCACTGAGTCACGTAACCAAAGTGAAGTAAATCACTCTTGTGCTTCTCAGCACGAAGTAACCCAGTCTGTGCAGGCGTAAGTGTCAGACCGTCAGTGTTGATGATTTCCGGGACGACGTAAGTGCCATCCGGATTAACTGTCGACTGTTCCAAAACAACCTGCTCGACCTGAGCAGGTGTACGTAAGTTGCTCGTAGCAAACAGGACAGGAATAGACGCAGAGTACACGGAAACAAGCTGTCGTCCTTGAGGTAGCGTAACGTTCACAGGTTCACCACTCAACAGCGTCAAATCATCCGGTGTCAAAACAAGACCGGTCTCCTCGTGTAATTCGCGAATAGCAGCGTCGACAGGCTCTTCGTTGGGTAAGACAGAGCCAGCAGGGAACCAAGTTCTACCAGTACGAGGCTCACGCTGAAACACCAACTTCAAATCCGACCGTTTAGTTCCTCCAACGTGAATTACCAACACCACGTAATGACCAGGTCCAAGAGAAGCCATCTCAACTCAATCAAACAACGTCGAGCAGTTCAATAAGCGAACGAAAGCGTGCGTCGACCAAAGAGCTCCGAAACCAGTGTGGCGGTTAGCCTCTGAAAGCTAAACGCTAGCACAAATCTGTTCTAGTCTGTCTAGCTCTGTGTCGTAAGATTGCAATTGATGTTGTCGAGAGGTAATTGATGAAAGATGTTTCACTGCTGTACTTGGGCAGTAGATGTTGTAAATGAACAAAGGAATTGTTAAAAGGTTCTGTCACCTCCCTCTACTGCACTGGGCTTAAATAGGTTTCAGCCCAGACTGGTTACGCCTGCAAGCTATGCTTACGTGTCAGGCGTTAGTGCTGTTCAACCGTCGTCATCTGCCTCGAGACGCGGCCTGCCTAGCATTGGGTTTCACGACGCGGCTCCTTCTGCATTGGAGAGCTCGTTCTGGCGCGTCATCTGGCTAGTTAGATTAATTATGCATATCTGTACGTACCGGGCATCAGCACCATTACAATATTGCAGTAGCGACGTACCCACGAGTATACGTCCGTCCTGTGGAAAAGCACGAATTGGAATTCGTAACGAGTACCTGTACAATGTCCTGCAATGTACTGTTGCAGGACTGTACTCGTCACACATAGTACATGATACATATCTATTCACCCGGGTACAACTGTCAAAGATTCTGTCTCGTATCGCACATGTCATCCAATGGAAACGGAGTATCTCTGTCTCGCGTGAATTCGCCAAATCCACGTAGCCCTCGTATCCACGCCCTGGATATGATTTCAATGGGAATGTACGGAGTAGATCAAGTTGAGGGAAAAGAGTGCATCGTTATTCCGCCACGAGGTTTATTGCACTTGCCACGATGTTGCGGACCGCACGTCCGTACATCCTCGCATGCCGTTATCACGCTTTACTTCCGCGTTGCCTTGGTAAAGTACAAAGGCAACATGATAGGAAATCTCATGATCACGCGCCAATCTGCCATGTCATCGCAAAGAGGCGCATTGGGCGGTCAGTTCAAACGCGTACGGAGGGGAAATCAAACGACCAATTGTCTGATAGGTAGGCGTCATATTTGCGTTTTCCACATAAATACAATATGGGTAGACGAGGAGGTAGATTAGGCCGCCGGCCTAGCCACCTCACCCCCCCTAGCAAGGGGGATAGCAAGAGAAGTGACGAACGATCGGCGTCCACTTCCGATCACGGTGACTTTGTGTACAGGACCTCTAAAGGTCGGGGGGATATATATGAAGGTCGTGAGTCATACCGTGTCGCTTCAATTGTCGCGGAGGTTAAGATTGTAGGGTGTCCCGGGTACATAGTCAAATGGGAGGGACTTCCCGAAGAAGCGAACACCACGGAGTACGTTGTAAACGTGAAAAGGCAAGGTAATTGGGAGTTCGTATTGCAACAGCTCAAGGACGCCAAGGTCGAAGCAGATAAGGTGCGTTCGTTGTTATTGTTTTCATTTTTTTGTTGCAGTGTTCATACGCAAGCTGATCATGGTCTACCAATTTCGTTTGTTCCGTAATTTTGCGTGGTTTTTAATTCAACATGACATCGAATGATCTAAGTGTTGTTGTCTCAGTATTATTCCCGGCCGCTTAGTTTCAATCCGTTTCACGGTATCTGGCAGACTGATCTCTCGTGCAAGTGGTCCGGAGAGAACTCGCTGAGATGTTCCCTCTCTAGCATATAGTCCGAGCGATATATTAATGTGAACTTAATTCCAACTTCACGTATACATTGATAAAGTTGTTTACGCGCTGCTGTCGACGAGCCCGGTTTTCATGAGTCGAACTGCCGTCAATTTGTAGAAAACGCCGGGTCCAACGTCTTATCAAAGACGCATATAGAAGAAGCATATAGATGTATGTCTTAGATCGCCCGTGCCTCACTCCCCGTTGTTTTGGATGAGGGTCATGACCATTTCAATTATCAAGTACACAGTTGTTGTGACTATGTTTGTGAATCGTTTGTTGTGACTTCGTTCGAACTCTTTACTAGCATGCGACTGAAAGGTTTGTTAATGTATGCCTGCGGTGTGCGTAGAAGCATGAAGAAGATGAGAAACTTCGCAGACAGCAGAAGGCCGATCAACGGGAGGCGGCGAAGATCAAGGAGCAAGAAGAAACATGCTGTGAAACGACGGAGCTTGTGCTTGCTGCGTCGTTGAAGGGAGAGCATGGGCTACGCCGAAAATCATCTGTATGGAAGCATTTCACGAAGAAGTACCAGGCGGACGACGGAGGTTTCTATGTCAAGTGTGTTTTGTGCGCGAAGGAGATTGCCTATTGCAAGTCCACGAGCAACCTCGTAAAGCACGTCAGGATGGTACACAACAAGGTCTACATACAAGATCTACAGCCAGGGGAGTTTGTCCCCGTTAGTGAGGAGCCTCAATCGACAATTCTTAATCACAAGGTAATGTGTTCACAGTCCACCCCGCCTTTGAGTTTCACCCCGCATGTGTGCTGAAATGTGTTGTTTTTGGTTTTCAGATATCAAGGCAAAGGAATAAAGTCCTAGATCTTATGGCAGCGAAATGGGTCTCGAAGAGGTGCCGTCCCTTTGGAATCACAGAGACGGATACTGAGCATCGTGAATGGATTCACGCTATCTCTGGCGGCGCATACAAGGGCCCATCCCGTGAGAATGTCATGAGATATACTGTTGAGCTTGCAACGCAGGTATGTAACGGCAATTGCAGTTGTGTATTATGTTTAGAGTAACCGAATCCGCACTGACACTCTTAATTGCGGCGTAGTCGTGGCACAACATCAAGGCCGACATCAAGAAGCTGACGGAGGAGGGACTGATGGTCTCTATCAGCGGTGATGTTTGGGGTGAGAATGCGATATCTTTGTTCGCCGTGATGGGGCATTGGGTGGATGAATGCTTTCAGCTGCAAAACATGCTATTGTTCTGCGAGCCATTTGGAAGCGTCCGTCACACCGGTAAGATCAGAAGTGTTGGATTAATTATATAGATGTTAGTGTCTTAGAAGCTTCCTATTGTTGTAACAACTATTGATTATACAGTTGATATCCATGAAGCTTCCTATTGTCACTCAGTCGTGTCTCTTCGTCTACAGGTAGCAACATTGCTATCGCCACCAAGGAAGGACTTTCTCAACTCGGTATTGGTGAATACCGTCGTGGTATGGGAGCAGATGAAGCGGACGTTGACACAGTTGCAACTTGTGTATTCAGCAAGGTGAGTCGTATGCATATTCTTTCCATTATCCTGCGGAGTGAACTCAACAGAGGGAATTGAAACATGTGATTCGTCTCAGAAATGCGACAACGGGAGCAACATTAAGGCGGGGTGGGGTGATTTCGAGGGGGCTACCTGCGTCGACCATGGACTGCAGTTGTGTGCGAACATATTTCTGAACTGCGAGGGGATCAAGGAAGCTGTCCGCTGCATGAATGGTATAACAGCTCATTTCTCTCGGAGTGGATTGGGTACTCAAACTTTGTACGCCATCCAGGCAGACCTAAATCTTCCGCAAGGTAAGCCGAGCACCAAGGCAGCAACAAGGTGGCTCGGGCAGTTCCCCCAAACAGTGTGGTTTGTCCATAATGCGTCAGCTGTGCACAAGTACGACAACAATGTAAGTAGTCACCCCGATCGTATTTGAATACATCATGTGAGATTGACCATTTATGGTAATTAATGTGACGATTTGTGTGTTGTACTCAGGTCCCGGATACTTGCCAGTCCAATCCGGACGGAACAAAGTACGGGGACTACGCAATAGATGAGACCGGTTGGGAGATCATCCGAGAGATGGCGGGTGTGCTTTGGCCTGTTGCTCAGATTGTCACGCAGCTGCAAGGTCAGGAGTATGTTACCATATCCATGGTGTTGCCATTGCTTGGTCATTTGGTTTCCGTACTAGAGGCATCTGAGCCGGTCCAGTACCAAGATGAACGTGCGGACACCACTCTTGTGGATGTGGATGCATTGAAACTTGAGGGTTGTGTTGCCATTGCACGAGAAGTCATGCGTGAGACAATCGTGAAGAGGTTTTTCGTTGACGTCGAGGACTCAGACATGGAAGATATTGGCATCGCAACTTTTCTTGACCCCCGATTCAAGCTCCTCGACTTCAATTTCCCGGATCATGACCTTTTCAATGTGACGAAATTTAGGCAGGAAATTCTGTCCGCTGTTCGTCTTGTGTGGAACAGGGAATGGAAGATAATCGACAACGACGAAGTGGAGGAAGTTGTGGAGCCTCCTCTTAAGAAGCTAGCATCAGGAAGCTTGCTGATGAAAAGCACGGCGAGTCTTCACGCGATACTATCGGGGAGGAAGCCTACTGACCTTGTTACTGTGCCTGAGGTAGAGTTGCGGGATGAGTTAGATGATTACAATGACATTCCACAGGTAGCGAACAAAGACATTGATCCACTTTGCTGGTGGAGGAAGCATTCGATTAAGTTTCCAAGACTAGGACAAATGGCTCGCCAATTCCTTGCGCAACCGGAGACGAGTGCATCATGTGAGCGTGTCTTCAACCGCGCTGGGAGGATGCACGACGACTTCAAAAAAGGGTCTTCAGAGTCAACTCTTAACCATGCATTGATGGTTTCTATGAACGCGTAAGGTGATAAGCGGTATGCCTTTCCAATAGTGATTGATTTATGTCATTGTGTTGATTAGCTTCCTGTGTTGAAAATGTTTCCTTGTTATGTTATTCGTAGGAGTCTGAAGATATGTCGGGAGCAGAGTGTCTGAGAGGAGCATAATTTCTTGAACATGAGTTAATGGAGCAAATTTGTTTAACATGTAACAAAACTATTTATCCGTTTTGTCTATCGCAAATGCATGCACATTTCAATCTGCATCTTTAATGTGAAAGCGGTGATTGGAATCTACACTGGCCATGTAGATTCCAAAAATCACTTTCACATTAAAATATGCAGATTGCAAACATTTTCGCACGACCTAATGAAATTCCCGGTGATGAAGCACAGTGCCCGAGGGTGGTGTGCCCCTAAACCACACCTGTCAACACACAAAATCCGGGCACTGTGCGACGGAGGGTTTTGCCAAGTTGTATGGGATAGAATTGGATTTGGTAAAATCAGAATCATCCGACTGTAATTGATCTTATTCCTGTACATAGTGTCTCACTTTGTATCTCATCATGCATTCGTGTCACACCGTGCAGAGTGTCTCACTATGTACTATAACTCGGAAATTCGGCCGCAACTCGCCAGAGTCGATTGTATGACTCATACTCATTCACGACTATGGGCGGGAGGTTTCAATTCAAGTGGGTGTTTGTCACTCACAGTATCTCAATAGACCGGGACACACGCGTTAAAGATTTCACTCATCTCACCTACATTGGAAGCAGTTCTCAATTCAATTCACCTTCGAGAGTTATAAGTTTGGGACATGTCGGGTATGAAAAAAATAGATTCGAAGGACTCGAAATGCCAAAAAAACGTCGAATCCACGCCCTGCCCACCCCTCCCCCTCCCCCACGTCGCCACCAACATTCAAATCTTCTTCACCACCGACATGTACAACATCCTCGTTTCCACCAACGGCACTGCCACCATCCCCCTCCACCACACCTACATGCTCCGCGGCACACTTACCCACACAATCTGCTCCCTCTACATCAACCCTCACCACGACTCCACCTTTGGTAGGTCTCGTATCACGGACCCTATCCTTTCCACCACACCATCCCCCCCACAACTCAACCCGATAAAAGACAAAACCCTCCTCCGCAACCCCCCCTCTCTACTCCTCGCTTGGGCTCGCTACCTCCGGACGACTGCCACCTACATGACTTGGCAGCTTGAACCGGCGGACGGCTCCCCGCTGGATATAGACGCTGATAATCCTCTCGACCTCGACTCCCTCCCCGATATCCAACTCGCCCCCACCCTCCCCGCTCCCCCCGCCTCCAACTCACATATCCCCAAACCCTCCAAGCAACGCCGCTCCACCTCCCCGGAACCATCCACTGCCACCGCCAACTCCACCCCGGTCGACCCCTCCCCCAACCGACACACCACCCCTTCCACCCCCCACCTCTTCCCACCATCACTGAGGACACAACCGACCCCACGGACTCCTCCTCCACCCCCTCACACAACTCAACCCCGCCCCCTCCGCTCGGCACCCTCCACCACCCCCTACCATCCTCCGCTCTGCCCGAGCCCACCCGCGCCATCACCACGCCTCCACAACCCTCACTCCCCCCCACCACCCCTCCCCCCCCCCCCCCCCCACGACGACCCTATGGACTCCTCCCCCATCTCCCGACCCCCAACCGACCCGCCCTCATAACAGGGCCGGCATAACCAAGCACACCCGCCTACCTCACAAGAAGACCTCCCCCTCCCCCTCCTCCCGCCAATCCCATGGCACAATCACCACACGCGCCCCCCGCCACCCCTACCTCTTTTCTTCCTCCCACCCAAACCCCCGCCCCATCCCCCATCCCCAACACCGCACTCTCCACACACCCCTCCCTCCCTCCTCTACCCGCCCCCTCCCAAGCAAACTCTGACTACGACGTAGAAGACCTGCTCGAGGACTTCAATGATGAGACCGCCACCGACACCGAGACCCCGCACCCCTCCGGACCTCCCAACCTCACCTCCAAGTCTCCACCGGCCGACAAGGCCGACCCCTGTCCTTAACTCCACAACGGATGGGCCACCCGGCCCGGAGGTTAGACCCCACAACCCCCCCACACCCCCTTCATGATATATGTTCACACATTGTAACCAACTCACATCGGGCCTCACTCCCGCCTCACTTCAACCCGCGAACATGCACCATCAAACTGCACAACTACATGTTTGACCTCAACCTTGATCACGGCCTCCCCACCCCCATCGGTCATCTTGACTCTTCCGCTGTCCTCTCCTTCCAATGGGGTCGTTAGCAAGAACTCACCAACATCTCCTCCATTGCTGCCTCCCTCGCTAAGCTACACTCCACCTCCTGTGACTCATATACTATAACCACCAATAACGAAGTTGATAAAACCTCTCTAACAGAGGCTCACCCCCTCACTCGGGCACACCCCATCACTCTCTACTCGTCCTTACATGGCAACACTCCCACTTTGGTCTCCTACACCTAACCCCCATTTCTGCTACCTTGATTGACTCCCTCCACCCCCCCACCCACCCTTCTCGCTCGCTCCCTCTCACTCCTCGCCTCTTGGAACACTACCCCCCCCCCGTCAGTCGGAATACTCCGCATACTTAACCCCCCTCGCCAAAACGACACGTCCCGCGCGTGGTCATGTAGAACCCACGTCCTCCGCCACACTTACTTTATCCTAACATCACCCCCCGATCATGCGTACACACCCTCCCTTCTTCGACCCCCGGACGAATGTCTAGTCCCCGCACACACTCCTATGGCACCACACCTCCCACTCCACTCCCCTCCCCGTAGGGCGCTCCCAACTGCTTACCACCCTCCACCCCCCTCGACCCACTTCCCTCCCACCACCCTCCCACCCCCTTCCACCCTTGCCCACGCCTCCCTACCCCCCCACCTTCCCCCGCCTCCCCCCCACCCTCAAAAAGACCCCCCCTGACGACTCTCCCCACCTCCCCACCCTCCTCCCCTCACCAATCCTCCCTCACCATATCGCCCAACCACTCCACCTCATCAACCTCAACACCCGCGGCCTCCACACATCCATCATGGACGTCAAACACTTCACCACCACACACCACCCCGACGTCCTAATCCTCACCGATACCAACCACGCGACCCACAAATCCCGTTGGCGTATCGCCCTCCCCCAATACCTTCTCAACAGTGCTCGTCCACATCCCTCACATGTGCCCCAACCCAACGCATGTGTCTACTTCGCGGTTCGCAAGACCTCATTCCACTCCGCCACGGTCTTACCTCCGCCACCCCACCTCACCCCCCACATCGCCGGCCTATCCCGCATCCCACACTCGGGCGCCCCTTACCTCCTCCTCGGGGTCTAGATGCCACAACTCCACACCCCCCAACTGGGTAAGTAGTTCTAGTGTCGTATTTAGGGCCGTCGCGATAGCGAGTTGGTGGGATGAGCGCGTTTTCTCGTCGTTTGCAAATCCACCCACCTCCTCGAGAAAAGTTAGGCCGTCCACTCCCGTCGCTCCTATGACATTGGACTAGCGTCTTTAGACAAAGAGTCACCATATGATATAAGGTTTTTTCGAATAGCGCCTCCGACGCGTAATAAGCGAAGTGAAGGGGTGAGCCATGTCGCACTTTTGTATACGGTTACGGGTTGAATCGGACGCCCGCTCTTACGACACTCACTGTCGGGTTTTAAGCCCTCTCGCTACAACCCAAGTTTTGTTGCTCGCACGACACACCATTTATGGTATATGTCTGAAAACAATGACATTAAATACTCGAGGTTTCGGAATGGAGCCGGGATGGGGTTATATTTGTAGATTGGGCGAGCTAGTGGTC